>JAESVK010054212.1:0-11254 GCA_017140935.1 Hamamelis virginiana | reverse complement strand
AAAAGAGAGTAGACAAATGTCGATTTTGATTTATATTTGAAAAGTGTGAAGTACAATCTCTGTTGATCTTTTACAAAAGATAAAAATCCTCCGATTCTTCTCGTGGTAGATTTCTCGATTCAAGGGTGATGATCACGTGTTCTTGAATCCGGCTTGTTTAAGGACTTGTTGAACTTGATCTTCAATTTGAAAGGCTTGGAGCTTGATTTTCAACTTGAAGGCTTTGGATCTTTACTTGAAGGATTTGATTTCAACTTGAAGGGCTTGATGCTTGATCTTCAACTTGAAGGTCTGAATGCTTGGGAAGTTCTTCAGGGCTTTGATGCTTCAGTCTGAGAGAGCTTCTTTGCTTCAGAATTGTTGTCTTTAACCTTTGGAGGCCACCCCTATTTATAGTGGTAGGGAGTAGAGTGTTTGGATAGGGATGGACTTCTTAATAATTATCCTTATTTATTTAATTTATAAAGATAAATATTAATTATTTGGGAGTCATCCTCATCTGACCATGTGGTACCATTTGATTGGTTTACTCCACTTGGATGACAAAGATAAATATTTAAATTAATAATTATCCTTATTTATTTAATTAATTTGTAAGGATAAATATCAATTATTTGGAAGGCATTCTCATTTGACCATGTGGTGCCATTTGATTGGTTTACTCCACTTGGATGACAAAGATAAATATTTAAATGAATAATTATCCTTATTTAATGAGTGATAAGGATAAATATTAATTTTAAATAATTATCCTTAATTGGACCAATGTGATAGGTGGCAAGATTTGATTTGTCCACTTAATCACAGATTTAAAACACATGGCTAAATGTAATTTGTTAAGCCTGTGTAAAATAGGACACTTGGCGATTTCTTATTTGCCTTTAGAGTATCCTAGTGGGTCCATTTGATGGCACATGACACATCTTAATTGGTCATGAGTTAATTGGCTTGAGCCATGTGGCAACTTGTGATTGGCTAGAAATTTTCTATCTCTACACCCCTATTACTATTTACAAAAGGATATGGATGCATCTCGATGCACTTGAACTTGAAACATCTCTCCTGAAAGTAAAGACATAAGTCATTGAATCAATAAACCATTAACATACAAATTTCACATTTATCGAACAATGAAATCTCTTCAGAATGTTTATATATATACACACACACACTACAGAGATAGGTTCCCTTTACCATTATTTCTATCATTTCTCTTCAAATCACCAACGTCAGTTGATTATTTTACAAAATTGACCGTTGAATTAGATACTCTTCTTATACAAGAGATACATGCCAAAAATCACATTGATCCAGCGGTCAAATTTTAAAAATCTCACTATAAAAAACTGCAATGTTTCTAATTATAATAAATTTTCACAATATATATATATATAGGGATATGACATTTTATAATGAAATTGTTTACATATCTAAATCTTTATAATTTGTCCATCGAAGCAATGCATGTCTTGATATTCATGAAATATCTTTAAAAATAAAAGGGGAAAATGCTTAAAATGCAATGATAGAAAAATTGAACTCGTAATCGTGACATTCTTCTAATTTTTTTAAAAATTTTTAACAGTGACATATTTTTGAAATATATTATTAGATCAATATGATGTTTAGTATGTGTAAAAAGAAGAAGAAGAAGAAATTACACTTTGCCCCTAAATTATTGGCCGTTTTCAGATTGTCTTCAGTAGTTTCAATTGTATCAATGTGCCTCCTAAACTATTAGATTAATTGTATCAAATTACCTCATTCTAGAATGATTTTATCAAATTACCTCATTCTGAAAAATAATGTCAGACTAATTATTTTTTATGCAATATTTACCATACGTTATTAATGTGTCTATAAGCATATTAGTGAAGTTTCATGATTTTTCTCAATATATTTTAATTTTTATGAAATTTTTTTTTCATACAGTAAATAAAATTCATAATAAATAAAATATATTGATAAAAATTATGAAATTTTACCAATATGCCTGTAAACCCATTATGAATTTAGGATAAATACTGCATAAAAAAATAACAAGTCTAACACTATTTTTTAATCAAAAAACAAATGAATAATTGACAGAATAAGATAATTTGATACAATATAATAGTTTAGGGGTATATTGATTCAATCGAAATCATAGGGGGCCAATACGAAAACGATGAACATTTTAGGGAGAAAAAATGAAATTTTCTCAAAAAAAATCTAATCCAATTCAATTATCGATTTTTACAAAATTTATTTTCTATTTAAACCTAAATAAATTACCTAGTACAATTTCAGATAAAGTATACTTTATAACATATTATAGTACACTTTATAATAATGTCTCTGTGTGAACACAGGTGACACCATCCCATTCTGAAATCCAAGAGAGAGAGTGCATTTTGAAACTAAGGGTGGGCAGCTTAGTAGTTGAGCAAGCAGAATTAAGGACGTACCAAGTCCCTTGGTCCTGGGTTCGGCTCCCACTAACTACTAATATCCGGGGCCACGGACCGCAAGGCATAAGTCTTATTTCGAAAACCTTATTCGGGTGCAGGATTTAATCTGATGTGCGCAAGCTGGCCTAGGATACCTGTATAGAAAAAAAAAAAAAAAAAAAGTGCGTTTGGGAGTTGTGGTAACAGTCAATTAAAACAGGAAAACCTCTCCCAACCCAACCAGCCTGCACTGGTGGTCCAGTTTAGTAGACAGTTATTACTAATATGTCATCAATTAACATACGAGGGCCCATCTGATATGGTTCAATATGAAGGACAAAGAGAGAGAGAGGGAACGGCACACTCATCCGGACACAGCTACGGTGACGCATACTTGTAGAAAGTGGAATATTCCCTTAATTCTCCAATAAGTACACGAGCGATCGAGAGCACGTGTACTTTGTTTGGATTGTTTTTACTCTTTATGGTAGGGGTGATCATCGACTGGTTCGACCGGTTTTGGTAGTATTTTTTGGACTAAACCGAACGCCTTCGGTTTGGAAAAATGGCATACCAAAACTGACCATAAAAGACATTAAACCATTAGTCATCGGCTCGGCTCGGTGCACATTTTTTAGGTTGGTGTACTCAGTTTGAGGCTATTGTAAAAGTACGGAAAAATATCACTGGAACATTGCTTTACTGCTGCTAGAAATCTGGAAAAAAAAAATAATAAAGCAAACAAGAATTGCCGTTTGGGCCCCAAACGCATGTCACTGAAGTCTGGAACATTGCTGGCGAAATCCATATTTTCATATGTCATTGTGTCGATTCTCACCCACAATGCTCAACTAGAAATATCAAGGAGGACTACAAAAATCAGAAACACGAGACAAATTCGCCCATTCAAACAAACTAATTAACTCTCCCTTTGGTTGGCGAGAAAAATAAGAGGAAAAAAAAAAAAGAATCTTCATTAGACCTTCCATGCTGTTATTCGTTTCCATTTGTTTTAAAAGAAAAATGATGGTTTAATTTCACAGGTCCCAAACAAAAAACTCCTTAAGATTCGAAAATTTCAAGTTCTATGCTTTTCCTACATTTTCCCAGTAACCAAACAGGTACTAAAACTAAAATACTAATGATAATAAATGCATAATCAACCTATAACTTTGTGGAAGAGAGCAAAATTCATAAACATTCAAAACCCTAGCTGAATCTGTTAGCCAAACAGGTTAGATTACACTACATGTAATAAAAAAAATACAAAACAGAGAGATTGATTTAAAACCCTAGCTGAATCTGTGAGCCAAACTGGATCGATTGCAGTACATGTAATAAAAATAAAAATAAAATACAAAACAGAGAGATTGATTGATGAGTTCATGCTAGAGGGAAACTTTGAGAAAAAATAGTTACCATTGTTTCGAGTCCAGTGCTCGTGAGAGACAGAGAGATCGAGAAAGAAAGAGAGAAAAATGGAGAAAGGACTTACCGATGATAATGGAGAGACAAACGCCGGCGATGGTTAAGATTCCGGCCATAGACGAAAGCACTTGAGGACTGAGGCAGCTGTTCAAAATTCTAATGAGTGAGTCTAAAGTCTGAAGAGTCGAGTGAGGAAACTAGAAAGGCGGGAAACTGGAAAGCACTTGGCCACTGAAGCTTGAAGGAGTTTAAAGTATAAACTTAAATGTTTAATACTTCGGCCGGTTCGGTGACCGTCGGTGAGGGAAATGATTTACCGAGGGCCGACCGGATATGACCAGTTTTCAAAAATAGCAAACCAAACAAACCAAATACCATTTGGTTTATAGTGGTTTGGAAATTGCCTAAACCGGACAAAACCAAACTAATAAAAAAATCAAACCGACCCAAACCAAATTACCAAGAAAACCAGACCAAATCAGTCTTTTGGTATGGTTTGGTTTGGTTGGTTTTTTGAACACCCCTACTTTTACCAATTAACAATTACAACATTTTTTTTTATTTTATTCTTATATTGTTATTTACGCCATTATCCCTCTCACTGTTTAAAACTTAATTTTGTGTTTCAACTTATGTAATTTGCTAACATGATACTTTCTATCATTTTATTTAAAAATGCCTTATTTAAAATATAAAAAAAAAAAAAAAAAAAGAGAAAAATAAATCACAAGTAAAAAAATATTTTCAATTTTTTCTGAAGTAAATTAATGTGGTGCGTCTAAAGCAATTTTTTGTTAGATTTAGAAACAAACTGTATGATAGAAGTTGCTTTAAATTAGATTTGCATTTCACGCTAGCTAGATCCCAAGATGAGTGAATGCATGATGTGAAATAGATGAAATGAACCCATGGACCACATTATAAATATGGTAGCTATAGAATTGATTGGAGCAGTCTAGACTTCCTCATTGCATGTTGGTTGATTATGTCATCCCCAAGCAACATTCCTTGCGTAGAAGTTTGCCATTAAAACTGAAGAACAACGATTACAACTATTTAGGTTCCAAAAGATGATGGAGAGCTTCGAGAACTATCTTGGTATTAGAATGTCATTTGATTCAAATGACACTCAACCATCTGATGAGCTTTGATGAGTATTCACACTGATAGTCACTATACTTTTGGATATTTTTGGTAAATTGTACTTGCAACCATATTATGGATTACACTTTGTCATTTAATTAGGTGATGAGACTCAACCTCTAACCACCTGATGAGCCTTGAAGGGCCTTCACATTGATAGTCACTAGACTTTTGGATATTTTTGATCAATTGTATTAGCAATCATATTATGGATTACATTTTGATCTATGATATTCATTACTATATCATGGTTTAAACTTTAAATGGCATGTTTTGGATTCAATTTTGAAGGGTATTATGATTGTAGCATGTAAGATATGTGATACAGGTTTACGAAAACAGAAAAATAGTGAAACAATATGCGCTACTTAGAGTATTAGGGACTATAATTACCATCGCTAAACGAACTCATGCAACAGTTTAATAGTAATGGTAATTATTGTTGCTAAAGGTACTAACAACGACTACATTTACCATCCCTAAACTCTATGTTATAGGGACTGAATTTACTGTCAATATATGTATAATAATAGCGTCAATTATTACCGTTGTTATTAGGTATGAACAGCGACTGAATTTACCATACCTAAAAGTCTATGTTATAGGGACAGTATATACCGTCCCTAAATGTGTTATTTGATCTATGGCGATGGTAATTTCCATCAGTAAAAATCAAACCAATAGCGACAAAACATCATTATTGTCGGTATAACTATTTAGCAATGCTTGCAGTGGCAGCAGAAATTTAGGGACGGTTTAGCGACAGTATTAAGAGTTTTAGCGATAGAATTTTACCGTCGGTAAAAGTTATATTTTTTGTAGTGTGCACGTGATTGTTTGGTCTTTAATTACCGTTTAGTGTTAATTATTGCTTCACTCTACTGTAACACGCGTGTAAACACATAGAAAGACATGTTTTTTTATTTATTTAATATTTAGTTCAGTCTACCATAAAACACACCGATCCAATGGCTAAATTCACAAACAACAAAACTATTCACCCTCCCTCTTCGTTCTCCCTCGTGAATTTGGTGAATTTGGAACACTTATTTTGAAAAACCAACCGTTGGATATGATGATCTACTTATACGTATCATGAATGCAAAAAATCACATTCATCCAACCATTGGTTATTAAAAAATAGTCTGTGATAGTTTTTCACAATTTTTTCATTGTTTTTTACAATTTTTTTTTTCAAAATTGCAAAAAGGAACTATCGGATCAATGTGATTTTTTGCATTCATGATAAGTATAAGTGGAACATCAAATCCAACGGTCCGCTTCTCGAAACACCAAGTTGGTTAGATGCACTAGGGAGGACGAATGAAAATTCCATTCACAAAAGTCCTGTAATTAATTTGGGGACCTAATCTTGCCAGATATGTAAATGTGGATATCTAGTAGCCTAAATTAATGACAAAAGTATTGTGAATTTAGATTATTTTGATCATGAAAAGTTGTAATTACTTGAAAAAATAATAGTATTATCTACACTTTAGTACCTCGAATTTTATGAGTAATTTCAATCCAAAACTTAAACTTTTAATTTGATCAATTTATGACAAATAATTAAAATTTTGTTTCAATGTAGGACAAAAATGAAATGTTGTCTGCTTAAGTAATGGAGATTCCATCTACGTCTCATGTGGCATCCTAGTTGAAGCCTACATGTATCCTACATGGCCGGAATGTAGCAGTGTAGATTAATTTAATTTGGAGGTTAAAGATAATGGATTAGAATGATTTTTAATATTTTCTAGGGTAAATTAATGCAGTAGCGCTTGAAATCTTATATTGACGTGGTTGAGAAAGAAATAGTTAAGAGTATCCAAGCACTGCTGCGTTAATCCTGCCCTAGAAAATATTAAGTTTCCAATTTTGCCCTCCATTGAAACAAATTTTTAAAAATTTGTCCTAAATTGATCAAATTAAAGATTTATGTCCTGAATTGAAATTAGTCCCAAAGTTCGAAGTACTAAAATATAGATAACCCAAAATAATAATTATACCATGGTGTTATTAGCTTGTTAGTCCCCATGGCCAAGCATTAGGAGAACGGGCTAAAAGTCTCTAATCTCCTCTACTAGCTATGCACTGTGACGGTGCACATCAACTCATTTGAATGGAGAACCATATATCATTCACTAGGTTTAATTAATTCATGCTAGAATTAAGTAAAGTCTCTTTCTAATGAGCCATATGTTGAAACACATGGATTTTAGGAATTTTGCCTAATTGAAAATAATCATGAAATCAAATCACTTACCGCAAGTTTGTATGGTGATGGCGACTTTAGGCAATTAAACTCAGATTTTCCACCGGAAAATAGGTCCTCAAAGTTGCCGACAATGGTGATCGTCACAGTTGTTGGGGTGTAGATAGAGAACGGTGTGAGAGAGATAATGTTAGGGGGAGAGAATTAGGGAGAAAGAAAAGAAAATGCTACTTTTCCCGTAACTTTTCTCGCATTAGTCATTCTTGTCTTATTTGTTAACATGACATGGGATGTTCTGGGACCACATTAACCATCTTTAACGGTGTATTTTTACTGTCTTCCATTTTCACTGTCGCCAAGTATATTTTTACTATTTTCGTATTTTCACTGTCCTGAAGTGTATTTTCAATGTTCTTGTATCTTTAGTGTCTGGACTCTGGAGTGTATTTTCAGTGTCGGGTGTATCTTCACTGTCATGAATGTATTTTCACTGTCTATTTTTAGGTTTTTACTGTTTTTTTTTTTTTTTTTCACTGTGTTTATTTTAGGTTTTCATTTCATTTTTATGGATTTTTATTGTGCTTTATTGTATTTTCACTGTCTTTTTTGGATTTTTATTGTGGATTTTTTTTGGGTTTTTACTATATTTTTTTTTAAAGAAAAATGCTATTTTTACCGTAAAAAAAAAATAATAATTTTCTCTATATCTTCCTCCTCCTCCTCTTCTTCTTTTTTATTGTCAATGAAAACCAAAAACCCAAAAAAATAAAATAAAATAAAAAGAACCATAAATAAATAAATAAATAAATAAATAAAAACTGTTGTTAAAAAACCTCATTCTTCTTCTTTACTGCCAGCCAATGAAAATAAAAAAAGAATCTAGCAGTGAAAACCAAAAAAAGACCACAGTAAAAATTCAAAAAAAGACAGTAAGAATCCAAAAAGACAGTAAAAACCCAAAAGGAACCTCTTCTTATTTACTATCAGCCAATAAAAAAAAAAAAAAAAAAAACACAATAAAAATTCAAAAAAGACAGTGAAAATAAATAAAATAAAAAAACTGAGTCATTGTTGGTTACGACTCGTAATACAGTGAAAATATGACAGTAAAAATATACCAAGATTGACAATAAAAATACACCCAAGGTTGACAGTGAAAGAATACCAAGGTTAATAGTCAAAATTGCTTGCATGTCATAACCCAATCATGTTGCTACATCAAACGAAAATTGAAAAATCAGAAATTGGTATGAGACCTGTAGTAATGCTTGGAAAGAAATATTCAAATTCCTAAACCGTTTAAAAAACCGTAAATCATGGGAGGGAATGTTTTTTTGTTTTTTGTTTTTTTTTCTAATTCATTCGCACGGTGGATAATTATGATTTTAGATTGGCTGTTGTGAATTGTGCCACTTAGGCTGTCATGTCAGGAAGGTCTTAGAGGTAGGTCAAATAGAATTATTGTATCCTATATGCACTCAAATTTGACTATTAAAACCTCAAAAACTACTAAAACTTATAAAATAATGGCATAAACTAACAAATAATAAAAAAAAAAAAAAAAAACATTCGACCGTTGTAATTATGCTAAGTTACTTGTCATACATCAAATCCCTCCACTTAAAAAAAAAAAAATCGCCTTCAAACTTAACTAACAACTAGTGGAAACCCCGAGCAATGCCCGGGTTGACATAAAAAAATGAAAGAAAAATTTAAAAATATTACTAATCCTTCTATTTTTCAATTATTTAGCACTCATGCTCAGTATCCTATCCCGAACAAATAAAAAAAAAATACTTTTAATTCTTCAATTTTGGAAAAAAAAAAATGTCTTAATTCTTCATTTGAATAATAGGGTTAAAAAATAATAATCAAAATCTCATTTCCTAACATATAGAGGAATGAACATGTGTTTTGGCTCAATAGCTCGTTTCTCTCCTTGAGATTCTGGGTTTCATTCACCGTGGGTGAAATTATCAGCCCATTTATCGTTGTTATTAAACCCGGACCGGACCAGCCTGTTCAACCGGTTGGACCGAGAACCGGTCCCCTCTCCGGCTGGTTCAACCCCAAAAAAACCCGTTTTTCAATTAAACCGTTCAACCCGCCGGTCAAACCAGTCAAAAAACCGGTCAACCCGGTTTTTAAATAAATAAAAAAAAATTTAATTTTTTTTAAAGGTGCTAAAATGACTAAAATAGTCCCAATATTTGTAATGACTGCACATAAATTCAAATATATGAATTGATTGTACAAACATTTTTAAAAAATTATATTTTGAATCATTTATAGCTTTTATTCTAATAAATAATTAAATAAATACATAAATAATATATTTATGACGTCACGGTTCAACCCGGCGGTTCAACCGGTTGAACCGGTTGACCCTTAACCCGGTAACTTTTCCGGTTCGATGAACGGTCCGATTTTTAAAACAATGTCATTTATTACTCCCCTACCCGCTAACGACTTACCACTAACCATACTTATGTATATTATTTGTTATAAAAAATAAAAAATAAAAAAAAGACATGAAAGAATAAATCATTACATTTTCCTTCTTTTATCTTTTTAACATAAAATGAATTTATTATTGGTAGCTAATCATTTGAGATGATCTTTTAAATGAACCCATAAACCCGACAGTTTTTTTACTTATATTGATTTTAGAGGGTTTACCCAGTCAGAGAAAGGATCAGTTCACAGTTCACCAATCGATTCGATCCGGGTTTGACAACATTGCAAAATACTTTAACCAACAATCAAAATCGATGTCTAAAAAATTCTCAAAAATAAAATAGTAGATCCAATAGTAGCCAAATGAATACAAAATACCATATATAATCACAAATTCAAGTAAAAATAATAATTTTATAAAATTCAAAATAAAATATTTCTTTGGGCTAGAGCTAAATTCCTAATTTTCCAACATACATTCTCCAATTGCCTGCATATAAGCAAACCATAACACCAGCAAAACTCAAATCAAACTTCAACAATTTGTAAGGGAGAAAAAAGGAAGGAAAAAGAAACGTACAGAAAAACCCACCAAGATGAAGGAGAAAATTAAACCCTAACAATTTTTTAAAAAATATTTTAAAATAAAAATTAATTAATTAATTTTTTAAAAAAAAATAAATTAATAAATATTCTATTGGAGGGAGGGACGTAGATGTGGGATTGGGGTTGGGGGGGGGGGGGGTGTGAGACGTGGTTGTGGGAGAGAGAATACGAGGGAAGGGACACATCAGCGCTTTTACTGTTCACAAACGGAAAAACTTTTACTGTTCACAAACATAAAAAAGGGCTTAGTTTATAATAGTGGTACACGATCCTTAACCTTAATTTAAAATCCACTCATTATTAGGATAGGTATTTTCAAAAACTGACGGTTGAATTAAATAATTTTCTTATGCATATCGTGTCTGCCAAATATCACTATAATATAACAGTCCGTTTAAATATTATTATAGCATCCAATGGTAGATACTGTTAGAGTATTTTACGAACTATATTTTGAAAACCAATAATCAGATCACTATAATTTTTGACACACCACAGGATATACATGGTCAGTTTTTCAAAATGCCTATCATATGTAAGAAAATGGTAAATGAACCTTTACTTAATTTAAGGACTGGTTCTTAAACTATCATTTCTGGTAGTATAGATATAGATATAGATGTGCAATAAAGTCCTCCTGTGTTCAATAAGCCAAATATTTTGAAATTTTGATTGCTTCAATTCCGTTTCCTTTTTCTTCACCTCCAATTTCGTAACCTGATTTTTCACTAAGACGGTCTTTAGTAATGATTCAATAGCACCAGATTCACTTCAAATGAGTTGCTTTCTTTCATCACTTAGCCTTCCACCCTCCAGTTTGATCACGAACAATACCCATGTAACACCCCACACAGGGTAACCCCTATGCGGAAATGCCACAGTGACATAAAACACCAAACGCTTATCTTTTGAGTAATTTCTTTTTAAATTTAACACAGTTTAAAAACAGTTTTTCAAAATACGCGTGCGGAAGTCT
>JAESVK010054204.1:0-12072 GCA_017140935.1 Hamamelis virginiana | reverse complement strand
GAGGTCGTACACACTCTCTCTGCCCCTAGCCGTGTGCATCTCTCTCCCTCTTTAGTTTGTCTCTTTTGCAAAGGGTTGCATAGTTACAAAGGTTCAAGGGGTCTTATATTCGTGTGGACTTCATTGGAGGCTTCCATACACTTTGGGGCTTGACGGATCAAAGGGAATCACATCGCAAAGAACAAAGAAGTAAGCTTTATTTAATATTTTTATATTAAAGTAGATTCGATTCATCG
This sequence comes from Hamamelis virginiana, assembly GCA_017140935.1. Lineage (NCBI taxonomy): Eukaryota > Viridiplantae > Streptophyta > Magnoliopsida > Saxifragales > Hamamelidaceae > Hamamelis > Hamamelis virginiana. The sequence goes on along the minus strand of JAESVK010054204.1, from coordinate 11,836 downwards.
TTAGAGTTCATTCTTGGGATGAGTACCATGGAAAAGTTTTAAAATCCCACATTCCGCTGCGCTCTTTGATGGTATTCTTTCAGTAGAGTAGAAGTTCATGTTAGGAGTAGGTATGCATGATATAGAATAGGTTTTGGGTTTAATGCTTGCATGGTAGTGGTCTTCTAGATGCATATAGGTTGCTGTTTTGAGTCTTATAATATATTTAACATGTTTGAATGCTACTTCATGATGAGTATAGTCTTCTTCTTTGTTTTAAAGCATGGTAATTTCTATATGAATGTTGTGAGCATGTGTAGTAGTTCTTAGTGTGTTTAGAATGCATGTTAGGAGTGGTTTTAATATATATGATTTTCTGTTTTGGCTAAGAATGCATATCAATTAAGAAAGTTTGAGTCTTTTGTATCAATAGTCATTGTTAGAATGTTAGAAGTAAGTCTATACATAACTCTCTTAAGTTTAACATTTTTATTGATCTTGTCATGGTTAGTTTTATCACTTGAGATGCTTGGATTTGATTGCTATATAAATTATGTTCGGGAGAGCGAGCTAAGGTAAGTTCCTTCTCTTGTGGCCAAATTAATTATGTAAGCATGATTATAATGATGTTGTAATATCCCCAAAAATTTTAAAGTACTATTTTTATTATTTTAATAAGCTTGGGGTATTTTAAATATTAAGAAGTTTCAAAATTTGAAATTTTCAAAAGTATTTTGGGTAAATCAATTTTTTTTTATATATATGCTAAGGGCTTCTTGCAATTTTTACAAATCAAATTTACTTATATTGCAAAATAGCCCCTAGCTATTCTCTTTATAAGCCGAGGCTGGTTTCACTTCAGCCTCACCACTCACTTGAGAATTTCGGGCCTTTAGATAGGGAGAGAGAGCTGAGAGTGTAGAGAAGGGAGAGAGAGAGAGAGAGTGCTTCTAGCTTCTGGGGTGGAGTGTTGGCCGGATTCCTTGCCGGAAATCCTTTCTTTTCCCATTTAAGGTGAGCTTGAAGCTCCTGGTTTGTTATATTATATTTTTCTTTTCTTTTCTTTTCCCTCTCATCTTTGGGAGTTAACTGGGTTCTACCGATCTGAAGAGGTTTCTTTTGCATGCCAAATTTGCTCCAAGGTTCTATTATTTTTTTTTTCTATGCATGCATGTGAGTTTTAAATCAACATTTGCATGATCCAAGCACTGGCTCTTCGTAATGGTGGGTTTTGTTTTAAAAGAAACTAATTTGCAAACAATGGATTTCACAATTTTGGGGTTGCATGCACTGGATCCATGTCAGTGGTGGTATTTTTGAGGTGGATTCAAACATGCATGGCCGGATTTTTTCTGCATTTTCGAAGCTCAGATGGTTTACACAAAGCTCTGTTTTTGAGCTTGTACCTACGGGACTGCTGGTGCTATGTTTCTCTCATTTTGATTTCTTAAATTCTAGTTTAGTGAAGAAATCTTATTATCCTAGGTCTGCATGCATCAAATCAACCAAGATTGGTTTGATTTTGGGGTCTTGAAGGGCTGGGACAGTGCAGGCCGTGAGCAGCAATGGCTGCTCTGTTTGAGTTTCAACTTAAGTTTGTTTTATAAATCCTTTTTTTTTTATCTACCTTGCATGTGGATTACCTCAAGTCCTAGAAACTATTTACTTGTTTGCATGTGGCTTAAGAGCAGCTAAGGGGTTTTATTATTAAACTTTCCAGTAGCTATATTAAGCTTGATGCCCACGGCTGCCATGAAAAAAATAAAAATAAAAATGAGCTTAGTTTCAAGTTTGATCTGATTTTGTTTCAAATCTAAGTTTAAACCTTGTTGCATGTAGTTTTTTTTGGCACTGTGTTGTTAATTGAGGCTTGAAGGGGACTGGATTAAAAGCTCACAGTGAGCTCCGGCCATGGCTGCTCCGGCCATGGCAGATCCGGCCGTGACACCTCCAGCCATGGTGGTGTCGTGGCTTCCTTGCTTTGGGGTTTTAAAATAAATAATCTTATAAAAAATCAAGGCTTTAAACTATTATTTAAGCTTTTAAAGGATTATTTAAAGTATGCTTTCTTTTCTTTTATATTTTGAATATACAGTAGCATAGCAGGTAAGTCTTCGTGAAGAAGACAACCAACTTTTGTAAATGATCATTTTTATAAGCTAAATTACTATTTTGCCCCTACTTTTATGAAAATCGGTTATTTTGTAAATTTTTACTTCAAACTTCAAACCTTAATAACTTTTGCATATGGGCTCCGATTTTCGCGTACTTTATATGTACGGAAAGCTCTCGGAGTCTAGTTTTTAAATCTTAGGTTTATTTTATTAGACAGGGACTTATGCATGTTTTTATTGGTCAATGTTTCAGATCAGGATAGTCCCGATAACTATCCCTTCGCGAGTTAGTGTGCATTTTCATCAGAATACTGCTAGGAGTTTATTTGCCCAGTCAAGGTAGGATACAAACCTCTCCAACTCTAATGATATATGATTTGAAACTGCATGAAATGCTGGTTTGATTATAAACTTGTATTGTTTTATGAATAACTATGATACAGGGAACATAGCTGTTTACAAATTCTTGGTGTGGCGTGTTTGTATCTGTTTTGTGAACATAAATGATGGCATATGGTTTACTTACTTCGTCTTTGTTTTGAATGATGACGATGATTATCTGAAATAATGATTTGATACACATATATGCCACTCACTGATACTTTACATGCTCGCTTTGGAGAATTTGTTTAAAAATTTATATTCTTACTGTTTTGTATGCCTACTTGGCAAACCTATATGTTTTCATGCTGTTAAGCATGGTTCAGGCTCGGTTGATATGCAGGGACATTACATATTTACATTCGACAGTTGGCCATACATTCTAGGCAACTGATCGGCTTCTCTCGAGAGGTTTTGACCTTATAAAGGTCGGTTTTGGCTGTCGTTGTGCCGGGGGCCCGAGAACAACGTAGTTTTGGTTGTCGTTGTACCGGAGGCTTATTAGCCTGAGAACAGCGTTCTGATTATTTTATGAGCCTGGTTTTCGAAATGATGAATATTATACTGTGTTTATAACTGATCTAAACCCACACTTTTTCTTATGTTGATTTGTGAACTGGATATAAATTGTCTATTTATAATGTTCCTTGTATCGGTATTATTATTGTTGGTTGAGATTGTATTCTTACTGGGCATTCCAAGCTCATGCTGTATTTTATGCAGTAGGTTTTCAGGTTCCTAGTAGAGGTTCAGTGGTAGGAAACTCTACTCAGGTTGCTTTGGGATTTGCAGTGTTCTGGGCTGTACTGCATCGGTCTACTTAGGTTGCATTCGGAGTTGTAACACTCTTGAACTACTTCTTTATTTATTTTCATCCCATATGCCAGGGTTGTTGGCATTAAGCTTAATACAATGTCTTTAAATTTCTCTTTGTATCACTCGGATTTGGGCATGTATGCATTAAAACATATCACTTCATATTGTTATATATTATCCTTTCTTTATTCCTGTGTATGGAAATATGAATGAGCAGTACAGGTTGTACCTACATCTTGACACGTGTCGACCTACCCGGGATGGTCGGTATAATGGTCAGGTTGGGGCGTTACAAAATGGTATCAGAGCTCATTAGTAGATCCGGAACGGGAATTCATGCATTTCATATAGAGTCTAGTAAAGGTTTAGGAGTTTGTGATAGCGCATGCATCATGTTGAACAGGTTGGGTAGTACACGATAGGGTGGTATGGGAAAATCCGCTCTAACTATTTATTTAACAAGTTGTGCTTTGTTTTATAGAAATGTCGAATCGAAGGTCTACCCGACGTGCTCGAGATACCGGGGAACCCTCGAACTCTTCATAAGCTGCCCCTGAAGAAGACAGTGGGGATGTCCGAAGCTTACTCAGGGAAATGACTACTTTATTACGAAGTTTCACTAGTCGTGGCCGTGGCCGTGGTCGTGATACATCGACTGCGACAGATGAAACTAGACCTTCAGCTTGGAGGGAATTTATGTAAGACCCCGAAATTTTCAATAGTAAATTTTCTTAATTATTATTATTTTATTTTATTTATTGCACACATGGAATTTTGTTATTGGCCATAGTGTGCCATGTGGACACTTTTTGAGAAGGGTGCATGAGAGTATTATGAATGCATTATAATTATAATGGAGTGAATGATTGATTATATATATATAGGGTGAGACCCCACCCAATTTGTTGGGTAGTGGGGGTGTGTGTATGTGTGTGTGTGTGTAGACATATATATCTATATATATATGTATATAATGGAGGGGAGGGGGAGACAGGATAAGAGAGAGGGTGAGAAAAAGAAGAAAGAAAAGAAAGAAATAATGAAGGGTTGTCGGGGCAATGAGTGAGAGAGAGAGAGAGAGATAAGAAGAGGGGGGTCTTCGGAAGAGAAAGGAGAGAGAAGAGAGAAAGAAGAGGAGAGAAAAAAAAAAGAAAAGGAAAGAAAGAAAGAGAGAAGGAAAGAAGAGAAGAAGAAAAGAGAAAAGGAAAGAAGAGAAAGTTTGAGAATTTGGGAAATTCTACTCCAAATCTTCTTCAAATTCGAAAATAGGTGAGGTTCCTACTCTTTTCTATCTTGATTTTAGCTTAATTGATGAGTTTATATCATGATTTGGTGAAATTGGGAAGTGTTTGTTTGCCTAGAAAGTTCTAGGAAAATTTAGAACAAATTGAGCTCCAAAATAGAGCATACTGTTTGGGTATTATTGACTTGGTTAGAGGCCGAATTGATCTAAACCTTCTTCATGAAAGTTGTAGGTCTTTCAATTAGCTTTCTAAAGAATCCAACCTTGACTTATTTGGAATTTTGTGTGGAGAGTTATGACTGTTTTACTCAAACTGGTTTTTCAGCAAAAGATATTTTCGTTCAAAATAGAAAGGCTACAGTAATTGCTTATTTTGACTATGAAAATGTTGAATTTAGGCTACGGTTGTGAAATATGAAATTGTAGATCTTCAAGTCTTCTTTTCAGAACACTAAAGTTCATTAAATTTGGATAAATGAGCTAGAAGATACGGCCTAAACACTAAAAACTGTTTTTGGATGGGTTTAAATCATGAAAATGAAATATGAGAATTTCTAGAGAGAGAAAGCTTCCATGAAGCTTTAATAGTAGACACAAGGTGTATTTTCATAGTTTATCGAAAAATTATGATTTTTACATATATGGTATAGATTGATTTTATATGAATTTATAACTTTGAATCACTTCAATTGGATGTGAATTGTGAGAGAAATTGAGAACCGAAGTTGCCGAAAAATTTGAAATTTTATTAACGAGCATACTTTGGCATCATTTTTAAATATGTTCGGATGGGAGGTGTTATACACCACCATGATATTTTGAAAGCTTGTATCACACAGATTCTATAACATCTTGAATCATCCAAATCGGATGAGTAACGAAGGAGATATAAGTGTGCAAAGTTGGCCAAAAAGATGAAAAATATTGACGTAACATGTACGTGAGTGTACATGTATAATCCTGTGTGGTGAAGGTGCATAGTAGACCATACAACCTCAATTGCTAATTAGTGCTTGTGAATATCATTTTGACTTGGAATTATTTTTAAAAATCCTATTAAATTAAGTTGATATTAATGGGTACAAAAGTTGCTGTTTGGGAGGCATGAAAGAGCCTAGAAAATTATGGAGCATAATGAAGGTGCACCATAAGGCTTACCATGTGACCTCATTGTATTTTGACTATTTTAGTATGATTTTTCAATCTAACAAAATTTGATAAATTCTACAAAAATCAAACAAGTGTCCTAGAATGGATTATTGTATTGAAAATACATGTGGATAGAAAATTAACTATCTTCCAAATTGTGAGTCTTTGGAAAATAGTTAAAAATCATGAATAATTAATTTTTATAAAATCATGATGATTAGTGAAAGATCTTGGAAATACAAGTTACGGAAATTATATTGGCATATATATAAACTGTTAATATATGCATGTGATATTTGTAAAGTTTATAACATGCTGTTATTATTATGAATAAAATGATGAAGCATGTTAATTGTTATGTATAAAATACATACGTGTGATATTTGCCATAATTATTGCACATAAAATTGGCATATGGCATGTGGTGATGATGTTATGAGAAAGTGACTGGGCTTAACAGTAAATTCCATACATCTCATAGTAACAATGTGTTTTAAGAAAATAAAACCGTACACTTGTCATGTGAATATGCGTATATGGGCGCGCATGTTACGCGTGCAGGCAAAGCGGATAATATTGTTACTTGGAGAAGTACGGGGTGTTACAGTGGCACAGTTACATATGGTGGCTCAAGTTGAGTGAGCAGAATGATTTATTTGTATATCACTGATATAACAGTTGATATGAGATATATGTTGAGTTGATATACTATGAAATGTATGCACGAATTGACATACATGAATTGTTGATATGAGATGTATGCCATATGTATTGCATGTAATAATTGCATCTGGCATGAGACACAGTTACATGTGAAATATATTGCATAGAAAATCATATGCATTTATGATTATTTTTGTAACTGTGGAAACGAGGAGTTGAGATACCACCGATGGACAAAAGATCCTGGAAACAGTTAGTGCACTAATATATCACCCTTGCTAAAAACAGTACGTAAATCCTCTTGTCAATGAGTGACAATCGCGGTAGGTCCTAAAAAGGCGGGGACTGGGTGATATACATCCTAAAAAGGCAGGGATGCTGTTGTGGTTAAGATGGTTGAGTACCTTAAAAATGAGGTAGCCATCTGTTATGATGTTATGATGTTATGATGAAATGGTGAAATGGTGAATCCTAAAATAAGGTTACCATCAGTGTGAATGGTTGATGTTTTGCAGGAAAAGCAGAACAGAGAAAATGACAGGTATGACTGCATGAGCATTGCATCGTATATCTGTCATATGCATAAAGCATGCATGTACTGTAAAACTATTTATTGTGAAAAAGTGATGGATATATTCTGTAATATATATAAATGAATTACATATATGATGATTTATTTATGTGATATTTGGCTGATGATAAAATTTGTTGACAGATATGAGAATATGGAAGGATGTGAATATTTTTGAATGTATTGAGACAAGAAGATATTGTATTCTTGTAATATGAATTACAATAATAAAAATGACTCACCGTGGACGTAGGCAATTTTGCCGAACCACGTAAATTCTGGTGTTTGTTTATTTTTCTGCTATGTGTTTTCATTAAGAGGATGACACGTTATCAGCATGAGACTCTATCCAACTCAGTAAACTAAATGGATGTTTTTGGAATTTGGGTACATTACGGGACTGTACTCAGGATACAAACTAGTACTCAGCGCTATCTTTAATTGTTGAGATGTTGAAAAAAAATATATATATATTTAAAGACTTCCGCACGCGTATTTTGAAAAACTGTTTTAAACTGTGTTAATTTTAAAAAGAAATTACTCAAAAGATAAGCGCTTGGTGTTTTATGTCACTGTGACATTTCCGCATAGGGGTTACCCTAGTGGGGTGTTACAATTTACGAGGGTAAATCCTCCAAATTTCCTGGGAGGGCCTGACCCCTTGATAGCAGAACGGTGGCTTGATGAGATTCACCAACTCTTTGAATTAATTGGTACGCCAGCTGAGCTTAGAGTTCGATTTGCTGCACGTTGTTTCCATGATAGAGCCGGTGAATGGTGGACAACTATTCGTAGTAAGCCAGGTGTAAACATTGATGGGATGACTTGGGATGACTTTAAGGTAAAATTTAATGAGATGTATGTTCGGGAAACGTATCAAGAGGCAAAATTAGATGAGTTTATGCACCTAACCCAACGGAACATGTCTGTACTTGAATATGAAGGGAAATTCCTAGAGCTATCAAAATACGCGAAGGGGGTAATGACTACAGAAGAACAGAAAGCCCGAAGGTTTGAAAAGGGGCTGAAGTTGGAAATCAGGGAACAAATTTATATGCTGAAACTTCCAACCTTATCTCAAGTAGTAGAACGAGCCTATTGGGTGGAGAGAGAACTTCCAGAAATACAGCGCGGTTTTCAGAGGCGAGGCCAGGGAGGCAGGAATCAGAGGCAAGGACAGCGATTCGGTAGGAATGCTGGGAGGAATGCAGGACAGGGCTCGGGGCAGTCTTCAGGACAGTATCAGGAGTACGTGACTATTCCCAGTGCTGCACAGGGTCAGGGTTATGGGCAGGCATCAAGTTCTAGCCAGGGTGGTTATGGCGCTCAGAGACGTAGTGGTGGCAGAGGTGGTAGTGCTAGTAGTGGTGCTAGTGGGAGTACAGGTTCTTCGGGAGGACGTTCTCGTGGTTCACCTTATCAACGCCCAGGACAGCCCGGGAGTGGTGGACGGGATGCTAGTGGGCGATTAGTCTGCTTTTCTTGCGGTAAAGAGGGACATATCCATCGTGATTGTCCTCTCAAGGCCGACAGCCAGCCACCCCCACAGGCACCCCAGTCCCAGTCATATCAACCTTATCGGCCTCAGCCGCAATCTCAACAATTTCAGCAACAGCAAGGACAACCACACCCTCTCCAGCAGACTCAGTACCGCCCTTTCTCCCCGAATTTCAGACCCATGCAACAGCCGCAATCTTCTCAGACTTCACAGCAAGCATCATCTAGCAGGCAACCGCAGAATCATCAGGGTAGGGGTAGAGGACGAGGTCCTGCTCCAGGTCGTGTGTATGCAATGGTGCCTCCAAATCCAGGGTCAGCGAATGACGTTGTTGAGGGTACGCTCTCTTTATTTAATTCTGGGATCCGAGTACTGTTTGACTCGGGATCCACGCATTCTTTTGTCGATCTTGATTGTGCACTCCGTTTAGAGCTTTTGCTTGATTCTTTAGATTTCCCCGTGTACGTATCTACACCTGTTGGGGAAAATATGAAAGCAAAAATTGTGTGTAAATCTTGTATCATTTGGATAGATGGTTGTGAGTTCTGTGCAGATCTTATTGTTATGCCTTTGCATGGGTATGACGTGATATTGGGAATGGATTGGTTATCTTTCTATAGAGCAATGGTGGATTGCTTTGGGAAAAAGGTGACCTTGTTTTTGGAAGACGGAAGTCAGGCTTGTTTCATGGGTGAACGAGGCAGATCTGTACCGTTCCCACGAACTCTGAAAGATTTATGGCGAACTCAGGTGAATGGACTTGTGAGTGCCTTGGCGGCACTGGATTTAGATGAAGGTAGCTTCTCTTGTTTTGAGCAGTTGCCTGTTGAGAGGGATTTTCTTGATGTCTTCCCTGATGAATTACCTGGTCTGCCTCCTCATCGTGACGTTGATTTCTCTATAGAGGTTTACCCTGGCACTGATCCTATCCATCTTCCCTCTTATAAGATGGCACCCGCTGAATTGAAAGTGCTTGGGGAACAGCTAAATGAATTACAGGCCAAGGGATTCATTCGGGCAAGCCATTCACCGTGGAGTTCACCTGTTTTGTTTGTGAAAAAGAAGAATGGTTCGTTGAGGTTGTGCATCGATTATCGGAAACTGAACAGGGTAACGGTGAAGAACCGCTATCCTTTACCTCGTATCGATGAGTTGTTTGACCAGCTTAAGGGTTCTTGCTACTTCTCAAAGATTGATCTTCGCTCAGGATATTACCAGCTCCGAGTTAAAGAGGAAGATATTCCGAAGACTGCGTTCTGTACTCGTTATGGGTTGTATGAATTCCTGGTCATGCCCTTTGGCTTGACGAATGCTCCTGCCGCTTTCATGGACTTAATGAATAGAGTGTTTCGGCCTTATTTGGATAAGTTTGTTGTAGTCTTCATTGACGACATTCTTATCTATTCTAAGACCAGGCGAGAGCATGCTTCTCATCTTCGTAGGGTATTACAACTCCTGCGAGATCATCAGCTCTATGCAAAGAAGGAGAAATGTGAATTCTGGTTAACTGAAGTAAAATTTCTGGGTCACGTGATTTCTCAGCAAGGCATATCTGTCGACCCCTTAAAGGTGGAAGCCGTGCTAAACTGGGAAAGACCCAAAAATGCCACCGATATTCGTAGCTTCCTTGGACTTGCTGGATATTATCGTCGCTTCATTGCGAATTTCTCTAGAGTAGCAGCTCCTTTGACGAGGCTTACCCGAAAAGGGGTGGCATTTGTTTGGGATGATAATTGCGAGGCAGCTTTTCGTGAACTGCAAACTCGGTTGACTTCTGCACCGATTTTAGTTGGTCCTGTCAGTGGGTTGGGGTATACAGTATATTGCGATGCATCTCGACAGGGTTTGGGTTGTGTCCTGATGCAAAATGGTCAGGTTATTGCTTATGGCTCTCGTCAGCTAAAACCTCATGAACTCAATTACCCCACTCATGATTTGGAATTAGCTGCTGTGGTTCACGCCCTAAAGACTTGGAGGTCGTATCTTTATGGAGAAAATTTTGAAGTTTATACTGATCATAAGAGCTTAAAATATATCTTCTCTCAGAAGGACCTAAATTTGAGGCAGCGCCGATGGATGGAGTATATGGAAGACTATGACTTTGAGCTCAAATATCATCTCGGAAAGGCAAATGTTGTTGCAGATGCCTTGAGCAGGAAGTCTCACCCCCGTGTATACAGCTTGGCTTTGGACAGATGGGCAATGTGGAATGTTCTTGAAGACTACGAGATTTATGACATTGGTGAAGGTATTCAAGGGCGTTTGTATAACTTTGCGGTACAACCTATGTTGAATACTCGTGTAATTAAAGCTCAGACCCAAGACGAGGAAGTGATGAGACTCATTGCTCAGATTGGTCAGGGTGAAGAACCCGAAGGGTGGAAAATTTCTAACACAGATGGTGGGCTGCGATTTCACCACAGATTATTTGTCCCTTGTGGGCAAATTCGATTTGATGTTCTCAGCGAAGCTCACCGTTCACGTTTCTCTATCCATCCTGGTGCGACAAAGATGTATCGGGACCTAAAGAGGAATTTCTGGTGGAGAGGTTTGAGAAAGGATGTAGCCGAGTTTGTGGCTCATTGTGAAGTTTGTAGGCAAGTGAAAGCCGAACATCAGAGGCCATCTGGTTTGCTCCAACCTTTGCCTATTCCAGAATGGAAGTGGGAGCACATAGCAATGGACTTTGTAACTGGATTACCTAGAGCTGAGAATGGGTGTGATGCCGTGTGGTTAATCGTGGATAGATTAACAAAATCTGCTCATTTCCTTCCGATCAGAGTGTCCGATAAATTGAGTACGCTGTGCAGACTATACATCAATGAAATTATCAGTCTTCATGGTGTGCCTGTATCCATAGTTTCAGACAGAGACGCAAGGTTTACTGCGCGTTTTTGGGGAGCTTTGAATCGAGCTTTGGGAACTCAGCTAACTATGAGTACAGCGCACCATCCACAAACCGATGGACAGTCTGAGCGTACCATTCTAATCCTGGAGGATATGCTTCGTGCCTGTGCTTTAGATTTTAAGGGTAGCTGGATCAAATATGTAAAACTTGCAGAGTTCGCTTATAATAACAGCTACCAGGCTAGTATTGGCATGGCACCTTTCGAGGCTCTCTATGGACGTCCTTGTAGGTCGCCAGTTTGTTGGGCAGAAGTTGGAGAGAAGCATCTATTTGGAGAACCTAGAGAAAGTCATGAGGCTACTGAGAAGATCAAGGAGACCACCGAAAAGATTCAGATCATTCGTGATCGTTTGAAGACAGCCCAAAGCAGACAGAAGAACTATTATGATGCGCGTCACAAGGACTTGAAGTTTGAGGTGGGTGAGTATGTTTATCTGAAAGCTTCGCCGCGAAAGGGCGTTGTGCAATTTGGAAAGAGGAGCAAATTAGCACCGAGATTTATTGGTCCCTTTCA
>JAESVK010054200.1:7197-22680 GCA_017140935.1 Hamamelis virginiana | reverse complement strand
ATCTGGAAAAAGAGTCCAAGCCCAAGACCCCTGCTTTCTTTTCCACTAAGCCTATAATGTTGAGTAGTAAGGTCGAAGCCCTGGAAAAGGCCTTGAAAGGTATTAGGAAGTCTAATGATATGGTGGACATGTCTTCATTGTCTCTGTTCCCCAAGACCCGTATGCCCACTCATTTCAGAATGCCTGAGTTAGAAAAGTTTAATAGAATGGGTTGTCCTAAGACCCATCTGAAGATGTACGTGAGAGCCATGCACCCACGAGGGGCTGATGATGACTTGCTAGCCCAAATGTTCCATGAAACACTGGCTGGATCCGCTCTGAAGTGGTTTCTGTCACTAGATGAATCTAGAATAAAGACATGGGAGGATGTATGCATTGAGTTCAGTAATCATTACCGGTATAACACAGAGGTTGATATCACTAGGAGAGACTTGGAGACTACTAAACAAGAATCAAGAGAAACTTTCTCTGCCTTCCTCACCCGCTGGAGAGCCAAAGCTTCTAAAATGGCTAACCGCCCTGAGGAAGAAGAACAAATCCGCATGATAGTGAAGAACTTGCTCCCAGTGTATCACAAACAAATGTTTTTCCAATATCTCCCAAATTTTCGAGCTCTAGTCGCTGCAGGTACCCAAGTAGAGGACGCTCTAGCCAATGGAGCTCTTCGAACTGATGAACCCTACAAGAATCGTCGACTTGTCATCAATGGGAAGGCTACCGAAGTCAATGCCATATCTCAGCCTGCTCCATTTACCCAACCATTTTCCTTAGGAAATAAACCATCCAGAAAATTCACTGAACTCTATATGCCATTGGAAAAGGTTTTCGAGAAATTAAAAGCTCGAGGCCTGCTCCAACCTCTGGAACCCAGACCTACACCCAACCTATTACCAAAAAACTACAATGAAAATGAATACTGCTATTTCCATCAATCCAAAGGCCATATTACCAACCGTTGCTTCCGTCTCCGCCATGAAATCCAAGACCTCATAGATAACAAAACCATTTCCCCACCTTCTCAACCCAATGTCACCCAAAATCCACTTCCTACCCATGCAATCCCACCACCAGCAAATATCAATGTTATCTATGCCGACCCTTATGTCCATTGTGAGCCTATCCTCCCTCACCCTTCATTCCCTACTTCCATAACTGAAATGTTTCATCACTGTCAAGCCCATGGGCTCATCACCCCATACAAGCCAAAACCCAAAAAACTTTACTGCCTATACCATGCCACTTCTAGCCATGACACGGAATCATGTGATACATTGCGGAATATAGTACAAGGGTTCATTGATCAAGGTCTGATTGAAATCCCTCAACCCTTCACTAGCCCAAGGAGGCTTTATCGTTCATGGAGACAGTTTGAGAAAGATACATTCCTGGGTTTTAGTTCGAATGGGTTTCCCAAGCCTCGCAAAGTGGATCAGTCATCAAAGAATGGTACTAGTCAGTGGGCTCTCAAAGAAAGATTTGAAGCTAGGGATCCTTGTGTGGATTTGTTGACAGAAAGGAGTGGAAGGTTCAGCTTCTACGTTCTCTACCCTGAAAAGTCTTGTGAAGCTGAAATGACAAAGACTGAACCCATTAGACCTAAAGCTAGAACCAAGAAAGCCTTCTCCAAGACTGGGACTAGCCAATGGGAGTTGCGAAAAAGATATGCGGCCGGAGATCCCGAAGTGGGCCTGTTAGGGGAACCTAGTGGAAAGTTCGACTTCTATGTCCTTTACCTTAAGATAGAGAAGCCCATATTTGAAAAACCCACCTGTGAAGAACCCATTGCTCCTTCTGGTTGGGGTAATGACCCTGACTCACTTAAAGAAGACATTCCTGTGGCTCAAGTTGAACCCGAAGATCCAAACCTCACCTGTTTTGAGAAAGCTAGCCAGAGTATCCTCAAGAAGTATTTCACAACCAAGGTCATCCATATGAATGGGGACACCCATCACCGAACCATCTATCTAAGGCAACCATGGGTCACCCAGAATTTCGGATCAAGTTCGACTTCCGCTGAGTCTACCATAGATGATGGGTCAGAGAATGAGATTGATATCATAGAGTGGGAAGATTTGATGAGCACACCCGAGGAGATAGCAGATATTTGGGCCAGTGATGAGGAAGATGTTAACCATGTCACTAGAGGAGGTCGTCATTTTAAGCCCGCCAACTTAGAATCCGATAATCCTTTGGGAGAGTTAGAAAGATCTCAACGTACCGAAGTTCAAGAGGAAGAGGAAGAGATACTGAAACAGCTTAAGCGTACTCAAGCCAATATCACCATCTGGGGACTTTTAATGGCTTCTCAAAAGCACAAGCAGACAGTACTCAAGCTACTCAACCAGGTTCAGATTCCCATTGATACTTCACCAGAAGGTTTAGTCAGTTTGGTCAGTCCAGTTCAGCATGGGCAGTCAATATCCTTCACCGAATCAGATCTTCCAAAGAAAGGACCTCATCATTTGCAAGCCTTATATGTCACGGTGGATACTATGGGCAAGAGAATTCCAACAGTATTGATAGATAATGGGTCAGCTTTGAACGTATGTCCTCTCAGCACCGCCACTTCCTTGGGCATCGAACCGTCAGAATTCAAACCGTCAGGGCAGACTGTGAGAGCATATGATAACACTCGAAGAGAAATAGTGGGCATGGTCACTTTATCTCTAGCTATTGGACCTGTAGAATTCCAAGTCGATTTCCAAGTACTAGATGTACCTGCTTGTTTCAATCTTCTACTTGGTAGACCATGAATTCATCCAATTGGGGCTGTGCCTTCTTCCCTCCATCAAAAGGTTAAGTTCCCCTACAAAGGCTCAGTGGTGACATTAAAAGGAGATTCTGAAATCACTCCTACTCGTGTGCCTATCTGTGAGATCAAACCAGAAATCGAAGAAGTACCTTTGACAGGCTTTGAATACATACAGTGTGTAGGGGTTGAATCTGGATGTAAAGAGAAGATAGTGCTAGACTGCAGTCCATATGGGAATATGCAAGTGGGCCAGATCATGAAGAACATGGGCTTCTTTCCAGGAATGGGCTTAGGTCGTCGTCATCAAGGCACGCCTGATTCTATTGAGTACCCCTCAGCAATTTATCCTTTCGGATTGGGTTATCAAAGTACCAAAGTTGATAGAAAAGAGATGGCACAGAAAAGAAGAGAAAGACAGTTGGCTAAAGAAGAGGGACGAATCCCTAACCTCACTTTGAAACCTTACCGGCCCACTCTGAATGGGGCGTTTGTCAAAGAAGGGGATGATTTCCCTTATTGTGGGTTCCCCGAGCCTATTTACCTTGAAGATCAGAAAGCTAGAGTTCCTGGGTTCGAAATCTTCTTCAACACACCATTACCTCTCTCTCCAACTACCATCACAGCCGAAAAGCTTACAGAGTTTGACTGGGTCGACCATGTGGATGAAGTCGCCATAGGGGCTATGTTCAAAGAGATCGCCTGCATCGAAGAGCATGTTCGTAAACCCGATCCTATTCACCTCATTGAAGAAACCTCCAATCCATTGACCAACTGGAGCCTTGAATATGAGCCTCGAGTTGAAGACTCAGTCGCAGAAGATTCACTACCATCAGATGATAGCTTGTAGGATTTCTATACTTTCTTTCCATGAGATCATAGAATAGGACTCTTGTTTTTCCTTTTTCAATAAAATCATCCCTCCTTTGTTAAGAGGCGAATGATAGCTTAGTTTTTGTTATTCTTCTTTCTTCACGATTAATAAAATACACTTTTTCTTCATTTTTTGCATTTGCAGCTTATCTCTTCTGTCTTCTATGAGTATATATGGCATGAATATAGATCCTAGAGAGGATGTTCCCTCTGAGTTTGAACAACGAAGGGAAATGGAACATGCTCGACCCAATGTGGATGAATTAATATCAGTTAATTTAGGATCCGATGAATCGCCTAAAATAATTAATATTGGGGCAACTCTGTCACTATAAGAACAAGAAAAATTGGTAGGATTGTTGAGAGAAAACATAGAAGTATTTGCATGGTCGTACAAGGATATGCCAGGAATAGACACTGACATAGTACAACACTTTATCCCTACTAATCCAGGGGTTAAGCCGGTGAAGCAGAAATTAAGAAGAATGAAGCCAGAGTGGGCCCTAAAAATCAAGGATGAAGTAGTAAAACAGATGAACGCTGGATTTCTCCAAGTAGTGGAATACCCTGAGTGGTTAGCTAACATTGTGCTGGTGCCTAAGAAAGATGGGAAGGTTAGAATGTGCGTAGATTTCCGAGATTTGAATAAGGCGTGTCCTAAAGATGATTTCCCATTGCCACACATAGATATCCTGGTAGATAGCACCGCCGGTCATGCTCTGTTATCCTTCATGGACGGGTTCTCAGGTTATAATCAGATAAAGATGGCCCCTCTAGATATGGAGAAAACTTCCTTCATCACTCAATGGGGGACCTTCTGTTATCGAGTTATGCCCTTTGGCCTAAAGAACGCCGGTTCTACCTATCAGAGGATGGCAACCACTTTATTACATGATATGATTCATAAGGAAGTGGAGGTATATGTGGATGATATGATCGTGAAGTCTAAGAATCGAGAAAGTCATTTTGATGCTCTAAGTAAGTTCCTTCAAAGAATTAAGCAATATAACTTGAGATTGAATCCTCAAAAGTGCGCCTTCGGAGTAACTGCGGGGAAGTTGCTAGGGTTTATGATCACTCAGAAAGGAATAGAAGTCGACCCGGGGAAGATTAAAGCCATCACGGAGATGCAGCCGCCGAAGACAGAAAAAGAGATTCGAGGATTCTTAGGCAAAGTTCAGTTTATTAGTCGATTCATAGCACAGCTGACCATGATTTGTGAGCCTATCTTTAAGCTTCTTAAGAAAGATGTGCCCACGAAGTGGAATGATGCGTGCCAAGAAGCCTTTGAAACCATTAAGAGATATTTAAGCAACCCACCAATATTAGTTCCCCCGCGACAAGGTGAGCCTCTGCTACTTTATTTAGCACTCACTGAAACTGCGATGGGAGCTATGTTAGCTCAGTATCTCCTAGAATCTCGAAAGGAGAATGCAGTGTACTATTTGAGTAAGAAGATGACTGACTATGAGGTTAAATATGACGCATTAGAGAAGACATGTGTGGCATTGGTGTGGGTTACACAAAAGCTCCGCCATTACATGCTGTCTTTCCAAGTGCAACTCATTAGTCGCATAAACCCCCTGAAGTACTTACTGGAGAAACCAGTGTTATCTTATAGAACAGCCCGTTGGTTATTGCTATTAGCAGAGTTTGACATTCAATATGTGGTGCAGAAATCAGTAAAAGGGAGAGTAGTGCCAGAGTTTCTAGCAGATCATCCATCGTCAGTAGAAAGATCATCTGAGTACCAGTTTCCCGACGAAGAGATTCTAGAAGTGAGTAAGGAGTCTTGGAAAGTTTTCTTTGATGGGGCTCATAATAAAAGAGGATGTGGAATAGGCGTGTTGTTAGTCACACCGGAGAATAACTTGATACCATTATCTGTCAGGTTATCCTTTGATGCCACTAATAATATAGCCGAATATGAAGCTTGTATCCTAGCATTGGAAGCTGCCTTGGAATTGGGTGTGGAAGAATTGGAAGTATATGGGGATTCCGCCTTGATCATATGTCAGACTAGAGGAGAATGGAAGACCCGGGATAAAAAGTTGTTACCATATCATGAATACTTAGAGACTTTGGTGAAAGAATTTCGTCGAATTGACTTCTTTTATCTGTCTAGATTAAAAAATAAGTTTGCGGATGCCTTAGCCACTCTAGTATCCATGGTAGATATCCCTAAAGATGAAGGTGTAACTCCTCTCATTATTGAGTCCCGAGAAGAACCGGCCTATTGTTGTGTTATACAAGAAAGAGAGCCGAATGATGGAAAGCCATGGTACTATGACATCCAACAGTTTGTAGAAAAATGAGAATATCCGAAAGAGGTGTCATCCGTGGACAGAAAAACCATAAGAAGGTTAGTCAGTCAGTATATTCTGTGTGGGAGAAGCTGTACCGGAGATCACATGATGGAGTGCATCTGTTGTGCGTTAATGAACAAGAAGCTGAAAGAATAGTATTGGAAATGCATGAAGGGGCTGGGGCTCCGCATATGAATGGATACATGTTAGCTAAGAAGATTGTGAGACTAGGGTATTACTGGTCAACCATGGAGAAGGATTGCCATTTACATGTCAAGAAGTGTCATAAATGTCAAGTGTTTGCAAATGGAAAACATCAACCCTCGATGCCACTCACTACCATGTCTTCGCCATGGCCATTTGCAACATGGGGCATTGACATCATTGGCAAGGTAACCCCCGCAGCGTCAAACGGACACGAGTACATCCTGGTCGCCATAGATTATTTCACCAAGTGGGTAGAAGCTGCATCCTATAAGACATTGAATGCTAAGCAAGTAGCAAAGTTCATACAGAATAATATCATCTATCGATATGGAGTGCCCCACGAGTTCATCTCTGATAATGGACAGCATTTCCGAAAAGAAACCGAAGCGCTCCTACAGAAGTATAGTATCAAGCATCATCGCTCATCTCCTTATAGACCACAGATGAATGGGGCTGTCGAGGCAGCGAATAAGAATCTCAAGTCGATCTTGAAAAAGACTACCGAGACTTACAAGGACTGGCATGAGAAATTACCATTAGCACTGTGGGGATATCGTACTTCCATTAGATCATCGACCGGGGCTACACCTTTTTCGCTCGTATATGGAATGGAAGCTGTATTGCCTATAGAGTTAGAAGTCCCGTCGTTAAGAATTGCCATGGAGAGTCAACTGGCAGAAGTAGAATGGGTGAGAAACCGGTATGAAGAGTTAGCTCTACTGGATGAAAGGCGATTAAGGGCACTGTACCACATTCAGGGGTATCAAAGAAGAATAACCAAGGCGTTTGGTAAAAAAGTGAAGCACAGAGGTTTGAAGAAAGGAGATTTGGTACTAAAGGAGATCCAAGCACCGATCCATGACCCGCGAGGAAAGTTCAAGCCCACATGGGTAGGCCCTTACATCATTAGAGAAATATTGTCAGGCGGAGCCGTGAAGATTGCAGACATTGATGGGAATGAATTCTCTCAACCTACCAATTTGGATCAATTGAAGAAGTACCACATATAAAAAATATATATATATATAAAAAAAGGGCCCGCTAGGTAGAAAACCCGAAAGGGCTGCCTAGGCAAAAGTTAGGGTATTCAAATATAAAAAATAAAAATAAAAATCAAGCTCGCTAAGTAGAAAACCTGAAAAGGCTGCTTAGGCAAAAGTTAGAGCAAATAAATAATAATAAAAAAATGAACTTCTTCAATTTGATTCATGAACTACGAAGACCTAATTCCCCAAATATCATAAAGAGTTAGAAAAAAATGACAAAGCATTGTATCAAGGACGGGGATACGTAGGCAGCCCATAAAGTTACTTTGGGCGCGGTCTATTTCTTGTAAAAACACCAAGAGTTTGGTTCAATTGTAATTATTAAAAGATTATTTGTTGAGATTTTAATAAAATTGATATTTATTCATCCATAAAGGGTAGAAACCTTTTTAAAGATCTATTACATGCCATGTGTACTCATAATTCCTACTTTCTTCAAATCTTACATTGCTTTGAAAAGTAAAATATTTAATCCCTAATCTACTCTAAGTCCTTCTCGCTCCGCGGGCTTGGGCTTCATTCTCATCTTCTCTATTTCTCTTAACTCGTGACGCACACTACACCAAAATACCCTTGTTGCAACGAAAAATATCAATGCAATAAATCCAAAATCGTTGCAATAGATATTTATTGCAACGACGCGATAGTCGTTGCAAGTGGTTGCGAAAAACTCCGTAGCAATAAGTTAATCCAACAACAAAAGTCGTTGCAATAACTTCTTGATAATGCAATGAAGATTTCGTTGCAATAAATGTAAATGTCGTTGCAATTAGTATTATATTGCAACAATCGTTTCATGGCATTAATTTTTTTATTTAAATTTTCATACGTTATTGCAACGAGTTGGTTGTTGTGATAAACTATTGCAATAGGCAAATTCGTTGCACTAAAATGGATGTAAAGTTTTTACAACGGCAATTGTCGTGGCATTAAAGTGAGAAATATTGTTGCAACAACAAATATCGTTGCATTAAAATATATTGCAACGACAACTTTCATTGCATTAAAATGGAAGAAATTATCTTTCAACGACAATTGTCGTTGCATTAAAATGGAAAAAAATATATTGCAATAACAACTATCGTTGTATTAAAATTGGATAAAATATATTGCAACAACATCTATCGTTGTAATTATATTGGAATAAGATCTATAATTGTGTTATTGCAACAACTTTTTTCATGGCAATAAGATGCATCAACCTTTTTATAAAAATCATTACAATTAACCCTTTTTTTTCCCTTTTCCTGTTTCACAATATTTATTTCTCAATATAAAATATTTAAAATCTAAATCTCAAAACAATTATAATAAAAATTACGAAACTCAATAACATACTATTTATAAAATCCTTAATATCCAAAAAGAATTCAAATTACAAAATTCAATGTCTAATTAACTATAATTAACAAAAATATCAAAAAGTTGTCATGTCCTTTGCTTTAAAAGTGAAATCTAATCCCATGTAGGAAGAAAAATATCATTGTAAGGTGTCATTTATCGATCATGAACCACCTAGTTGATCGTCGATCAGTTGCCATCCTACAAAAATAATAAGAACTAATTAGTTGTATTTAAAAATTAAATAACTTACTACAAACTCACATCAAATCATAACCAAAATAAAGAACTTTTTCATCACAATATCCAAAACACCATTCCTAATCCAAAGCAAAAAGCATTTTATAAGATTAAGGTTTTGATGGTAACACTAGTTTTTATGAAATGCATGATGTCTCAGATACTCAAAGGTAATTAATGAAGAGTAATAACTATCAAATTCAACTATAGTACAATAATTTTCTACATCCCTAAGACATCTTTAAACATATCCCATAATAAAAAAGAATTTAAACAAACTGTTTTGCTAGATTTTAGTAATTGTAATATTAGGAAGGACCATAATGATGTGCTCTTTGTATAATTTGAAAAAATTGAAGTAACAGAATACAATTGAAAAAATAAAAAATAAATAAAAAAATTATAAAGTAACAATCATGTAGAGGAGATACCAACAAATGGGTTGGCCTTGATCATTTTTAATGTAAGAATGTCACTGAAATGTATGTGAGGAACCAATATAAAAGTGTGCAAGGGAATTTAGAATAATCTACTTGTTATGCTCTTATCTTTTTACAAAACTGAGGAACTTGTTGAAAAGAAATTATTATTAAGTAATAGAGAACAATCCAGTTTCACATTTCATAAACTGTAGAAGGGTCAGTGAAATATCCAACTCCGGTTGCATATATATATATATATATATATATATATATATATATAGAGAGAGAGAGAGAGAGAGAGAGAGAGAGAGAGAGAATTGTTTTGAGAGGGTTGGATACTTGTTTTTTTTTTAGGTAAGGTTTTTGTGTCTTCTGATAGGCCTTGTTTGGAGGGAATTGACAGACAGTAATTGTGATTCATGATATGTGGATATTCCAAGAAACAAATGCTTGTGGCACATGAAAAATGCTTGTGGCACATGAAAAGAAGTTGTGATAGGTGCATATGGAAAAGGGATGGACCAACTTGGGGATGTAAATGGAAAGGCATCTGTGTAGAACCAATCCGTAAGGCGGGAACCTTATTAACATTTTTAGTGCTGAAGCTGAAAATAGGTATAAGTGTATAACATTTAATTCAGCACTTCAGCATCTGCTCCATTTAGGAAAACAACTTTAAATGTTGAGGTAGACTGAGAAGCAAACACAGCAGGCCGGGTGACATGCTGGCCAGAATGTAAAGCCAATGTTCTTCTCAACAACCACAGATCCATCAAAAGTTTTCAAACCATTTCTTTTGTTCGATATAGAACTTGCAGGAGGCTTTACTGCAGGAAAAGCTGGGAACTTCTCCACTACAACTACTCGACAGCAACAGCAGTCTTACCCTCCACCAACAAGGTATCCAATTTCTCAATCCCTTCAAAAAGTGCCAACAGAAACCTGTTGCATCACAAATGGAATGTCATAATGATGACATTCCATGAATTTCTTTCAAACTCTTTTTCCTTCATGGGCAATAACATGAATTCTCTTAACCAATTTTCATCAAGCTCCTCACTCGAAGGTTGATCATAATTATCTTCAAATTCTACATTAAGCTCCTCACTCGAAGGTTGACCATAAATTGGTTCCTCATCAAAATCTCCATCGATTTCCTTAGTTAGAGATTGGTCATAAACTGAATATTCAATTTTAGGTTCAAATTCCACTACGTCTTCCATCAAAAGAACCTACTTTATTGCCTTTTGACAACCCAAAGATGTACGACCATATTCTATACACGTACTCAAGCTCACATTCTAGGAAAGGAAGAAATTGCTTCTTGAGCTTCTTACTTCATTTTCTCTCAATCTCTAACCTTTCCTTTAACACTCTGTTAGCAAAACACTTGCACTTGTTTCTACCATTCAGAGGCCCTTCCCTTGGGGCACAGTGACATCAATTTCAATTTCCTCTCTCAGGACATATCATGATCCAATTTAAGATTGTACTCCACTTTGTATTTGGAGTCTTCATGACTTCATGCACCTCACTAAGATAGCAAAAGTGTTGTACTTTCTCAATAAGTACAACCATTTACCTCTTCAAATAAGCAATCTCATTTTATCGGACTTGATTATGATGCAATCCAAATTGACTCAACAGCAGACTTATTACAGTTCAAAATCTAACAAGAAGAACCAATAAAGTCAATATGTCCAGAGTTGCAGCAATCAAACTCGATAAAGTTGTAGCTAACTTCTCGATCAAACTTAACAAACTTGCACCAATCAAACTCAATCACTTCAGACTTCACTTAATCAGGTTCGAGAAGAAAGCAACAATTGATTCACTCAAAATCAAGAGCAAATCAAAAGTAGTTGAACTCAAGTGAATAAACCTCCAGCTGCGACTGGACTGCTACACTGAAATACTGAATTGACCACTACAGATCTACTTCAAATTAAGAAAATAAATAATCAAGGGCTGAGATTTTGCTTCTAACAAGAATTGAGCATTGTTGGAGATATTTTGAGGCATTCGAATGCAAGAATCACCAAAGAGGAGGAATTCTGAGGCACTGACACCTAGTTCTCAATGATAGGGTCTCAGTTGGAAGAATTAGGGCTTCAAACCTAACTGTGACACTCAAAATATGTGGTGGAATTGGATTACAAATTGTGCTCTGATACCAAATGATGACAACTGAACTTAGAATCTCCGAGAAATCAATAGAATTTGCATTTAATCTGAAGAACAATGCTGGAAATTACAGAAGAACAACAATAACAGAAGTTTTCTACAGTGTTTCTGACCTATGCAGATTAAGAAAATTATAAAAATGACATAAAACTGCCTCTAACAACTCTAACAGGCCCTATTTAAAATAACAAGCAAATGAAATATAAACCCATAATCCTACTGCGTCACTTTCTCTGCCTTCTTCCAATATCAATTCAAAACACTTATTTTCAAGAGGTGGCCAAAAGCAAAACACTCAGCTGCCTTCAACACACAATTAGTTTAAATTTTGGAAAATAAATAAATAATACACAAAGATCTCAAAACCCAAAGGTATGATGTTGCAACTCCAACAATAATTCATTGTGCCTCGCAGGAGAACAGCTATCGTTTATTCCCGTAACCATGCATTTGAGGCACTCGCAAGCAGTAGCTAATCATAATGTAAGAAGTATCAACAACAAAATGGTATTATCAGCAAGAGAAAGATGCAGAGGATGCTCAATGTTTAGAAATTAAGCCTATTATCACAAGATCCCATATCACTGAAATCAAGAGCAACTACCCAAGTTCAAACTGTCACGCAGTATTTCAGAGCACATATTATCATCTAATAATAAAATTTTATGATGAATAATTCAACAGATAGTATAAAACCAATTAGAAGACACGATTCATTATTTCACAAGACAAAAAACAATACCTGAGGGTTCTGCAAGTTGAAAACTATAAGATTTCTGTTTGCAGTGCCAACAACCATCAGAGGGTGTCGGACTGTTAGTGCATAGCAGCGCTCAGGGAGTTGTTGGGTGTGCACCGGATTTGACTGCCTTGTATCCCAGTACCTAAAGATATGTAGCAAACCATGAGAAATTATCACCAACTAGAAGAGTCCCTGTCAAAAAACATCTAAAAACATCACATAATACAAACAATAAATCAGGAGTGCAGGAGATTTCACTTGGTGCATATACAGAACATAGATTAGCCACATGGAGAGACAACATCACAGAAATTAGAGAATGCCCAAATATCGACAAAGAAATAAGATGACAAAAGCCATGATTAGAATTAAAAAAAGGTTTTACCTCAAAGTTTTGTCCCAGCTCCCTGTGACTAAGAGGTTCATCTCTGGGATCCAAGAAATCTCCTTCATGGGTGCATCGTGCATAGCAACAGTCATTGGTTGGCCACCAGACAACAATGGCCACATCTTCACTTGCTTGTCACAGCCTCCAGAGAACACAGTGGTTCCATCATCCTTCCAAGTCGAGCATAACACCTATGTAAAGAAAAAACTGAATGAAATTACCGCAACCTTGTATATTCAAAAACAGAAAACTCGTGTGTAAAAACCATGAAATTCAATCATTACCGGCTGGTCATGCGAAATTGATGCCTTGGGCACACTGCCAACATTTGCCCCATTTCGCCCTATTTCCCAACATTGGACCTAGAATTTTTTAATGCAAGTTGCAAATACAAATAGGAATCAACATTTCAATTCTAACAGATTAACAAAAATGACAAATAAAAAATTGGTAGAAATCAAAAAAGAAATAGAACAAAATGAAAGTATTTGAGAGAAAGCAAACAATTGAAAATTTGTCCTAATATCTCGCCAATAATTTCTAAAAACACTACATTTGTTTATCAAGAAAACCGACAGAAAGATGAGAAAATTTTCAAGTCTATGTGTTTTTGTTTATCTTAGTTTTATAACACTTTATCGAAATTCCTCCACAACAAGGTTCCTCATGTGTAGTTTGTTGTTATGTTTTCTTTTTAGGTTTCAGAATCATCTATAGACACATTCCCTGGAAAACAACAAATGGACAAATGCTTAGGGAATTGAGGTTGCCTATGAAATCTGGTAGCACATTAGTGAAATTTGTTCCCTTAATAAAAAATAGCTTCAGTGGACTACTTTTGTTGAATTCAGGGAAGTACCCAATTAGATATACAAGGAATATTGGACCTTACACTAAGAGCTTGTAGTTTGGGTAGCTAGCTAGAAAATGCTTATAGGGAATACTTTACCACGCAATATTCCACAATCTCTGAGAAAAGAGATGTCAAATTGATAAGAAAAATTTACCAAAAAATCAGGTACTGCAGAAGAAATTTTCACCAAGCTTGATTGTGGCATAGTGGGTGTACTGTTTAGCTAGAATGAAAAAACAGATTTTTTGCTGATAGAAATGCTCTGTTTTCAAATTTAACTAGTTTAGTTCTACCAGAGCTTTGACCTTGTAAACTCAAGATATCAGCAGCAACACAAATAAGAACCCCAGTCATTATCAAACATACATAGAAGTACATAACTTTGAAACTTAATCACATCAAAGTCAGAAATAATTACCAAGGTAAAAATTGTATTGCTCCGACTGTTAATTAAATTAAAATTATTAGAACCCACGTGCCTCTGCTCTGCAACAAGATTAGAGGGATGTGTTCAAAAGTGTTGGGACTGCACAAGCAACAAATAAATAACGAAAGTAAAAATTCCAAAAGAAAAATAAGCACCAATGCTCATAAAATTTGACATCTGGGGAAAACAAAACATTTTACAATGGACAAAAGATTTTCTACACAAAACATGTGGACATATAAAAGAACTACAATGGATTGTGTGTCAGAAAAGAAAACAAGGAGATCATATTCAATGAGATTCCAATATATAAACGGCTATTGAACATATAGAATGAATGCAACTTCCATTAGATACTTTAATGAAAAATCAGCTATACACAAGCTTTTATACCTTCACCGGTTGCTATCAAGGAAAGTGCGTGAGCAGGGGATAGAACAACTTCCTCTTTGATTCCCTCAACATAAGTTCCCTGTCAAAAAAAAAAAAGATTTCACAACAAGCAGACTAAAACTTCCTTTGTGGTCCTAATTTTTTCTCGAATGATGAGCAGCCAAAACCAAAAAAACCAAATGCCCCACATCAGCAGGCAAACCCACCAACACATCCCAGTAACTATCTTCCAATCCCCCCACTCTCTTCAAGTGGACATCTCGTGATACTAATTAAGTGGCAAAGTGGAACATATTTCATTAATTGTCTTGGAATATTTATTTATTTATTTGTGCTGCTTTCAAGTCAAGATAAACAATGTCCCAATTAAGATTCTCTATTGGAAAGCAAAGGAAAGCTACACAACATAAGATTCTCCTTCTCCTTAGCTGACTCCACAGATGTTAAGTGTGCCCTAAATGACACTCTCTAGGCATCCTTGCACTCTTATATTTAAACCCAATTGGACCCACAATATCTAGATTCTATGCCAAAGCCAAACATTCCAATCATAACCCTCCTTTAAACCCCACTTCCAGATTATTTTCCTATTGTTTTCTCTGCCACAAGGCACCTATATATACCCCTTCTACCCACTCCTACTGCACTGAAAAACCCAATCTTTATTCTCTAATATTGTTCAATATTTGAAGAAAACACAACATACCAAACTTCCAACAATAAAATAAATAAATAAATAAAAAACAACATTTTTAGAAATAGTACTACTAAGTAAAAATGACTGGAGTGTGGAAGTTCAACAAGGACGGTACCTATCACCGTGCTCCAGGGGACTCAAAGAAAAAGGTATTGGTGTACTTGGCAACGGGGGAGGATGTAAAGGCATACACATCGCTCGAGCAAATTCTAAGTGGACTTGGATGGGAGAGGTACTATGGAAGGGATCCGGATCTCCTCCAATTCCACAAACAATCATCGATTGATCTTATATCTCTTCCTAGGGATTTCTCCGAGTTCATAACATGCTCTAGTATAATCTAATTCTTAGTTCCACACAGAGAAAACAGAATGGATCATAACGATCATACAGTAACAACAAGCAAATAAATTGAAAACAATGTATAAATCACTCTATCCTAAAGTTGATCTCCAAACTCATACTCTAACAAGTATTCGTACATTAGATTTCCTATACTAGCCCTAACTCCCATCATAAATACATAAACAAACTCAAAACAAAACTTTTTTACCCGTATACCCACAATTCCCCAACCCCAAAACGCAAAAAAAAAAAAAAAAAAAAAAAAAAAAA
>JAESVK010054194.1:0-12074 GCA_017140935.1 Hamamelis virginiana | reverse complement strand
AAAATATAAAAAAAAAAAAAAAAAAAAATGCTTTTCAATTGATCCCATGAACTACAAGGACCTGATTCTCCAAGTATTCAAAACAAGAAAGTCAAAGTTTTATGAAGAAAAAGATATTCAAAGTATGGAGATATGTAGGCAGCCCATAAAGTTACCTTGGGTGCGGTCCGATTCTTTAAGGCAAAACAACCCTGTGTTTGTTTTCAATTGTAATTGTTTGAAGTGATTTATTCAAAACTAAAAAGATAGAATTCTTTTATTCATGAAATGAAGAGAAACCTCTCAAAGGTCTATTACATGCCATATGATTCTAATTCCATTCATTCTAAATAAAAAAAGCATGGGAAATATGTTTCAAAAGTTCTGTCAAATCCTTCGTTCCTTCCTTGAAATTTCTTCGGAGTCATCATCTCTTCTTCTCTTGTAAAGTACTACTTGTAAAGCATTAGGTGGAAGTGACGAAGTGTCCCCTCGCTCTTCATATGAGAGACTTTCAATAAGTCCTGAAATCCTAGCCTTCATTTCTTGTCCCCGAGTTCCCACAGTTTGAGATAACCATTGCCTATAAGCCTCATCCAGTTCAAAAGGCCCATGAGAGAAATCAATGTGAGTTGTGCGCAATACAGATGGCCACCTTGACATCAAAACCTTCACCAATGATGGAGAGATCGCCTTGGAAGCGTAAGTATGCTCTAAGAGAGATGGAATTGTCTGTTTGACTCCCATTTGGCAAAGCAATCGGGTTGCTCAATAGAAAGAATTACATTTCAACCCTACCAGAATTACCACAGAATAACTAGAGAACAGAGCAGATAATGGCCAGAACAGTTCTAGTCATGCACATACACCATAAAAGTGAGAAAACTTGTTCTAGTACAAATATTTACAAGTTACATATGATTTTCAAACTGAAACCCCGTGCCTCATGGAGAATTGATCAACGTCTTCGAGAGTTCCCCCTTATCCCTCTGCTAGATCCCTCGCCAGCTGAAGAATGACGTGGTGGGTCAGGTGCCTGAAACGGTGTTCACAATTTGATCAGTTTGTGAAGAGGGAAGGAAGCTGAATTTGAGAATGTGATTTGAAGTTACCTGTTGACGAGTGAGAGCGGAAGTCCTCAAGCTCATCCTGCGAAGGTCACGCCTCATGGCAGTAGTAAGATCGATGTAATCCTGGCAATACTCTCGAGGGACCTGTCAGAAATGAATAGTGTCAGTGTATCAGTGGGAATGCATGTGCAGTTGTTTGATTCAGTGGGAGGTTCACCTGTTCGTAAGACGGGTCTATGTGATATCCTTCGTCGGCTGAAGGTCGTGAAATAGTAGAAGTCACGAAGTTGTCCTCTACTATTAGTTCTATGTTCCAATCTGCAGGCTGCAAGGCAGGAGGCCTATTTGTTTCTTGATCATCATCACTAACAGCAGCTCTAGAACTTTGACCCCGGGAACGGCGACTCTGTGGACATGAAGATGAAGTTTTGTGAATGCATTTACAAGGATGAAAGAAAGTGTGATATTTACATACCCTTTGAGGAGGTTCTCCAGTTGCTAAGGGGCGCATCAAGAACTGTTGGCAGAAGACCTCGTAGCTCGCATCAGAGAAATGGAAAGCAGAAAGATCCACTCCTCTCTTAGACTCTAACAGGGCCTCGCCCTTCAGTTTATCAGTATGGCGCATATTTGCAGGAGGCAGAAAAGGCACTCTAGCTGCATCCATGTCTCCATAGACTTGGCGACAGACCCTTTCACCCAAGTACCAGTACCTGCCAGCAGGCCCCTCAAACAAAATTCGCCTATGTGTTAGGAGTACACTATGTATGTGAGGGGGAGCCAAAGTAGTCCTCCAAGTACCCCATGGGTCCCAGTTCACCTGAAGATTGTGAAGAGTATGAGAATTGAATTCAGAAGATTTAAGAGAAAGACGGTGGTTTGGGGTTTTACCTGTTCTGCAGTAAGACCAGCAAGGATAGCCTTGGCAGCAACATAATCATACCTGTGGAGGTTGGAGTGCTTCCTGTGACATGGATCAAAGCGGGCTAAAAATGGCCAATGGTTAACCCCATCTTTCAAGAGAGGACAACCAAGACCCAAATAGATAAAGGCCCATACCTGCATGAAAGAAAGATCAGGGAGTTGATAAGAAATGGAAAGATTCTAATTGAAAGACAATTGGGTGAAAACAGTACCTGCCATATGAAAGCTAAGCCGCCAAAGTCTTGAGCAGCATCTCGTGATTTGTCACACATGGAGCGATACATGGTCGCTAATGCAGCTCCGCCCCAGTCATACAGATGAATATTATCTGTAATCTCCAAACTCTTCAAAAAGCCTAGAGGGGCTATGTCCTGTGTACCTGCAAAGAGAGTGCATGAGAGCAGATATAGAATGAATGCACGGGCAATATCCTCGGGTTCCCCTCCCTCCTCTTCACTCTGAATGCTAAAGTGATTATAGAGCCAAGAGCGCCTGACTCCTCTTTTTGTCAGAGGAACATTTTCAACGCCCAAAAGGTTGTACAGGTATTCTTCATCAAGGTGAGCTTCATCATAAAAAGCGACTGGTTGGCCCCCAATAGGAAGTCCTGTAATCATGGTGAAGTCAAATGGGGTCATAGTCATTTCCCCAAACCCGAAGTGGAAGGTGTTGGTGGTGTCCCACCAGAGTTCAGAGAGAGCAATCATGGCCATTCGATCCATGTTGTCAAGCCAGAGAGAATCCAAAAAGAATTTAAAGCCCGCTTGTTCAACAATGGCCTTAGCTTGGGGTTGGCGTGCTTCCATTAATTCCCACCACTTGATGAGTTTACCCAAAGAGTATCTGGTACGGACTTCGAAATTGGGCTGCATAAACACATTTGAGATTATATTTACATCAAAGCAAATGTTGTTATTTCTAAAGGAACTTTGATTCAAATGCAATGCAAACATGACTATTGATTTACATATCATAAATGAAGTAAAATTTATGCTTTGAATGAGCCAAAATGATCAATATATTTTCAAAAGGTTTTTTACAAAAGAGAAATGTATGCATATTGTGTGACACAATTTATTATCAAAGGCATGGGTGGTGTCACCAAAATCCAAAGTGTTTCAAATTCAAAATTGATGGTGTTTTAATCAAATTAAACATCATAGAAAATTTTTGAGATACTTTACATGACATGAAATGGCTTGTAAAGAAGAAAATGGATGATGGTGTCATTGAGGCATTTTATCAAACATGTGATATGCATATTTTCAAAATGATGTTTTCTAAGAAGATTGATCATGGCAAATACTTTCTAAAATCCTACAAAAATCATTGAAACATGATTAGGATATGTTTGATTTGAAAAATCAAAGCTTACTTCATTGAGACATTTCATCAAACACTTGGTGTGCACCATTCACAAGCTTGTGAAGCTATGGAATGGGGCTCCCATGATTTTCCCAAAGGATACAATGATATGAAAATTGATAATCAACATGTAAACAAGCATTTCAATTCAACCAATTGCATAAGAATCAAGAGTTATTAAAGAAATTTAACTTACATTGTTTTGGGAATGAATATATGAAAGGTGTGTTCTAGGCTCCAAGAGTAGAGATGATGGATGGGAATCTCCATATGAGGGTGCCTTGTACCTAGTCTTGACTTCCAAGAACGGATATTTGAAGTAAGGTGGAGGAAATTGATCCATGTTTGAAGAGAATGGAGTATGTAAGAAGTGGAGAGGTTCACACCAAATGGAGACAAGTTGAAGAGCTTGGGGAGATGATGGTGATTTTGTTGCTAAGAGTGCAAACCAAGGACTTGGTTGAGTATGTATGAATTGAAGAACAAAAGCTAGGGTTTTGGAAACAAAAACCAAGCTTGGAAGAGGTTTGGAGTGAGCACAAGAGTGCATGTGAGAATGAGGGGTTTTAAAAGACAAAAAATTTTCGGGTCACACATGGTGACCGTCCTAGCTAGGACGGCCAACCGTCCAGCCTAGGACGGCCAGCCGTCCAGGCTAGGACGGCCACCAGTGTACCCCAAGTCGATTTTCCCAATTTTTCGTTTTTTCGGTCAAATTTCTTCAAAATTAGTTCATGTTTTGCATGGAAATTACCACTAAATGATGATTTTGAATGTTGATTTTAAATTTGAGTGATGATTTTGAATGATGATTTTGAAAACATTATATGGGAGAAGTACCATATAATTGAGGCTGTGTTCATGTGGTGGATAGGCCATATGAACAGTGAGTTTGAAGTTATTTTATGTGAGACATAAGATAACTATTTGATTTGTCTTATGTGATTATTTTATGTGAAACATAAAATGATGAAGTGTGATTATTTTATGTGAGACATAAAATAATGGCTTATATGGGAGATGTACCATATAATTGATGATAGGTTCACATGGGAGATGTACCATGTAAACTATGAATTTGAGTTATTTTATGTGAAGCATGAAATAACACTTTGATTTGCTTGTAATTATTTTATGTGAAACATAAAATGATGGGGTGTGATTATTTTATGTGAGACATAAAATAATGATTTATATGGGAGATGTACCATATAATTGATAATTTGTTCATATGGGAGATGTACCATATGAACAATGAATTTGAATTATAAAAGTGATGTGAGATTATTTTATGTGAGGCATAAAATAATGGCTTATATGGGAGATGTACCATATAATTGATGATAGGTTCACATGGGAGATGTACCATGTAAACTATGAATTTGAGTTATTTTATGTGAAGCATGAAATAACACTTTGATTTGCTTATAATTATTTTATGTGAAACATAAAGTGATGGGGTGTGATTATTTTATGTGAGACATAAAATAATGCTTTATATGGGAGAAGTACCATATAATTGATAATATGTTCATATGGGAGATGTACCATATGAACAATGAGTTTGAATTGTTTTATGTGAAGCATAAAATAATGGTTTGAAAATGTTTATATAGGAGAAGTACTATATAAATAATATTTCTTATGGGAGATGTACCATAGAAATAATGAGCCTGAACTATTTTATGTGAGAGAAGTATCACATAAGATGATAACCTGTATGTATTTATGTGAGAGAAGTATCACATAAAATGATAGCTTGTATGTGTTTATGTGAGAGAAGAATCACATAAAATGATGATTTGTGTATGCTTATGTGAGTGTGATATCACATAAAAGTGTGTTTTATGGTTTGTTGGCGTTATTGATTTTGAAATAATTGGAAGTGTGACTTCCAAGAATTATTTTCAAATCTCAATGTTCGTGAGATGTTGGTTGAATCATCCCTCTTTTGTTGCGGCAAAAATGGGATGCCATTTTGTTTCGTTGGTATTACATGGCGAAGCCATGAAACACCAACGAGGGGCTTCTGTGGACACCCCATTTTTACCATTTATTTCTATCAAATGTCCATGCAAATGATCAACTAGAATAGCTGATCATTGGGTGAGGAATTGGCCTTGTAAAGACCAAATTGACCAAATTGCCCTTTGCTGAGGAAAAGGACAATTCATTATTTCATGTGTACATTTGGATTGGAATCAACCCATTTGTATTGCATTTGACTTTTGAGGTGTTTTAGAACATCCCTGTAAATTTTCATGACATTCTGATAAGAGCTCGATAGGTAATTAGGGTTTTTGCGACTTGAAGGGCATTTTCGTCCTTTTTCTCGTATAATTTCCGAATGACTTCCGAATTCGAAACGGTTTGTTTCATGAGGTTTATATGGATGTGAGGAGTGAATTTGGTATGTCAATTGAGCCTTTGAATGGTTGGGATGGATTCTCCCAAAATCGGTCCCACGAGTAAGGATGAGCCGAATTAGGGTTTCGATCAAATTGACCGTGAATTGGTCGTTTTCACCAAAACAAAAGATTTTCAAAACATATTGTTAAGTGCCAATTTCATGTTAAAATCATGTTTTTAGAAGTGGTGCAAGCCTAATTGATCGATTTTACAAAACAGAGAATGGTCATTTGACCAATTTTGGCACAACCGGGTCAATTGGCTAGCTTTTTGCTAAAACCTCTGACCATGGTCAATGGATTTTAACCAAAAAACATTCTAAAAATGTGGAGGATCAAAGCACGGTCGTTTTGAGCCCTGAACCGTCGGATTTGGATCAAATTTGACCAAAATATGGCCAAAATTCGAAAACCCTAGAATTGGGGAATGAAAATATGGAAATTCAGCACGGTGACCGTCCTAGCTAGGACGGCCAACCGTCCAGCCTAGGACGGCCAGCCGTCCAGGCTAGGACGGCCACCAGCATGGCTCGAGCCAATTTTGCCATTTTTAAAACCCTTGACTTATTTTGGCCGATTTGATTGGATTTTTTGGCTTAAATGCGAAGGGATTCGGCATTCAAACCCTAGGAAGACTCATCCTAGGCCTTAGGATCGTTTTTTAAAGAATTTAATCTCAACCATTCAATGCTTTTAACCCTAACTCTATATATACTGCACTATAGAGGTTCAAGGGAAAGGAGAGAATTTTAGGGTTTGAAAGAGAAGAGGCTACAGATTTTTTGGAGGCTCCTCATTCTTGCACCATTGAAGGAGTAAGAGAAAAAGGCTGAGGGCTTGGTGGAGGCTAGCTAAGAAGGAGATCGAAGGGTAAACTCTTAACCTTGACCTTCATTTCTTCATGATTTCTGGTGTAAGTTGATGAGGCTATGTTGTAAGTCCTCTTGGTTTTCATATGATATGATTCCTCTCTTTTCTTTTCTTTCTACTATAAGTATGTTTAATATGATAGGATGTAGTTTTATTAATTATTTCATGTCGTATGCATGTTAGGGTTAGGTTTTCTTATTATTTTATGTTTAGCAATCATGATTAGGGTTATTTTTTATGATTTTATGTGGTTAAATAGGTTTAGGATTAGATTTGTTATTATCATATGTTAGTATGTATGTTAGGGTTAGTTTCTTGTGATTTTATGTATGTATGCATGTTAAGGTTAGTATCTTGTGATTTGCATGTTAGGGTTAGTTTCTTGTGATTTGCATGTTAGGGTTAGTGTTTTTTGTGATTTCATGTGTGTATGCATGTTAGGGTTAGCTTTCTTATTATTTTATGTATATATGCATGATTAGAAGTAGTTTCTTATTATTATTTTATGTAAGTAAGCATGCTTAGGATAATGTTTCAATGTGTTTGCATGATTTTTGAAATCCTGTGATGATTATATGATATCCATAATTGTGTAAGTATGTTGAAGCATTTTTATAGTGAGTCTTGAGTTTTTTTCTTTCGTGTTTTTATGATTATTTGAACACTCGATATATTGTTTGAATGTATAAATTGTGTAGAGGGAGCGTGCGAAGGTAAGATCCTTCCCTTGTGTTTAAATTAATTGTTCGAGCATACTTTTGTTAGTTTTAATGTTATTTTGTGTACTAATCTAGTCAAGCATGCTAGTTAGGATTTTTGTTCATCATTTTAAATGGATTAATTATGTTAATTAAGTCCCATAGAGTCAAGGTTCAAATCTGTCCAGATTTGAACATGGGCTTAGATGAGGCTTAAATAACATTTTTAAGCCATGATTTCATGTATATTTTGTAGGTTAAATTTGTATATTATGTTAGTATGCATATTAGGGTTTTTGTTCATTATTTTCCATGGATTAAGAATGATTTTTAGGTTATTTAAAGTATGTATTTAAATATGTCCAGATTTGAATATATATTTTAAAATGGCTTTATTATCATTTTTAAGCCATGTTTTCGCATGATTATTATAGTATTCTCGTAGTATATTCATGTAGGATGCATGCTAGGTCATTAACATGATTTTTATTACTTCTTTTTAAAGTTTTTAGGGTGATTTAAAGTCCGCTTTCAAATCTGTCCGGAATTGAAAATGGCCTTAAATGACTTCTAAAAATTATTTTAGGGCCAAAACCAACTTAGAAATATGCTTAGGTTCACATAGATTAATTAGTGTGCATTTAGGAGCATTTTCATGCATCTTTAGAATTGATTACTTGCTATTTGTTTAAATTTCAGCATGCATTGCATTAGGATTTTAGGGTTTCTAGATTAACTTTAGGGCTAGTTAGAGACCCTAGGCTAGGAAGGTCACTTGACCTTCCCTAGGAATTTCCTTTGTTGTAAAGATTGTTATCTGATTTGAGTATTTTGATTGATTTGAGATGTCGATCTTCGAGAGATTTTCTAAAAGATTTTTGATGCAATATTTATGAAATAAAAATGATTTTATGAGATATTTAATTATTAATTGATTTTCAAAAGATTTGAAATATTTTAAAAGATTTTTACTTTGGAATGAAATTCCTCCCAATATGGTTTGTTTTCTTGAAATATCTTTGAAAAAGATTTTCAATTGGAATTTAATTCTAAAAATAAGAATTATTTTGGAATATTTGGATTTTATGAATATCTTTTAATTTGAAATGATTTCAAATAAATGATTTTGAAAGAATAAAAAACTCTCGAAGTTAGAGTCTTGAATTAGGTTGAAATACCTTTGATGATGTGATCAATTACAATAGGAGAGTCCTAGGGTAGTCGAACTACGTGGACTTTGATACTTGCTAGGTGATACTAGTAAGTTACGTAGGCGCTAATAGGGCTCAAGTCCGCCCTAGGATGCCCGTAGGGTGTCCTAGGTTCTTAGGGTTTGTTTGTATATATTTTTATTTATTTATTTATTAATATAACTAATATAGATAATGCATTTATATCAATATTTTTCTTGGTTGATTAGATTATTTAGGATTATTTGTATTAAGAAATTTAAATAGCCCAAATAAATTAGAAGTCCTTTAATTAGGGCGAGGTGGGTGCCTACAAGTGAAAGCTTGGAACCTTCCCACGTCGTAACCTAGCCCCCGGATCCAACTCTGGTTCAAAGACTGTCTTTTCATTGAAAATGGAGTTTGTTTTGTTTTAATTTTAAAAATAAAATATTTTTCATGGTTTCCTTATTCCTTAAAAATAAGGTGGCGACTCCTTTGTTTTGATTTCTAAACCCCCCTAATCACATCGCCCGGTGATGATGTGGACTCACACCACCCAAAGCCCCGTCCGCGAGGCTGGTCCACAGAACTGGCGACTCCGCTGGGGATGTCGAGGGCTAAACTTTATTAATTTAATTGGGCTATTTAATTTCTTAAATTAATTAAAATCAACCACTTGCATTTGTGTGACTGCATATCATTTTAGTTATATTAGCTGCATGTCATTGTGTGATAGGACGATGTTGCCTTGCCAAACGATGGTCTAGTCCTGATCCCTGTCTCCACTCGACACTAGGGCAATCATGACGAAGCCATCAACCTATTGTCAAGTACCCTTCGGGGTATATCAATGACCAATCAGTACTGTTGGACCCACGCGGCACGCCATGTGTCACATGTGGTTAGGTATATGGATTGGTCTGCAATAGGAACCTTTGAACCCACCTTTTGCATTAGTCCATGTAGACAGCCAAGTAGGACACTCTACCCTACAGTGCTTGCACACACCTGTTATGCTGCCGAAATTTCGACACATAATTGTACTGTTATGCTGCCGAGATTCCTTTTGGTATTTAACTGTACCGTTATGCTGTCAAAATTTTCCCTTGGCACATACCTACGCCGTTATGCTGCCAAATTTCTTTTAGCACATAATTGTGTCGTTATGCTGCCAAAATTATCCCAATTTGATGTGAGCCTTGTTTGTGAATGCTAGAACTTAGGGATATGTACCCTTGGATAAACTTTGATATTTTTAATATAGGCCCTTTATTTTAAGGATTTTGGTCCTTAGAATGAAAGGACTATTTTGAGGATGGAAGAGAATATTCTAAAGGTACATACCCTTTTCTATGACTAGGTTGTTTTGGCTTGTTTTGACTAAGACCTTCGATTCAAAGGAAAGTGCCCTGAGAATGAAGGATTGGTCCTTGGTGTTTCTCTTTGAGCCTTGTTTGGCTGATCATGTTTTATTTCCCTATTAGTGATTCTGATTTATTTCCTAATTTCTAAGGAAGTGCCCTTGTGAAATAGGGAAGTGAGTTGGAATTATGATAGGACGGTTTTCCCTTTTCTCCTTGCCTTCTATTTGGGTAGCACCTCTTTGATAGTCTGTCAATAGGTTTTGAGTATCATGGACTTGTCCCTTTTTTCTAAAAAGCCCATTTCATGGTGTAGAATTCTGGCCTGGCGTCGTGATTCTAGAGGGCGTCTTTTTAGTGTTGAACCCCCGAGTGTATCCTCAATGGCTGACGGAGAATCCAGTACCACTGCTACAGTATTGAATGCTATCATGGACCGAATAGATGCCCTGGCCCGTGAGACTGAACAGATTAAGAAAATGTCCCAAGACAAACAGACCAGTACAGATCAGGTTAGGGAGGCCCATTTAGAGAACCCGAGGAGTACCTCTGATCCACCTATCCCGGCCCAAGTCGATGACAGTGCCAAGGCCCAGGCAGGAGCCAAATCTAAGCCCATTAATCTGGATGGTGAGCCCAGTGGATCTGGATTCCTCTCTGGGGATCCGATCCTGTTGTCGAGTAAGGTTGAAGCCTTAGAGAAAGCCCTGAAGGGGATGCGTCGGTCTGATGACATGGTTGATGTGACATCTTTTTCACTGTTCCCCAAGGCCCGTATGCCGTTCAGTTTTAAGATGCCGGAATTAGAGAAGTTTGATGGGATGGGTTGCCCTAAAACCCATTTGAAGATGTATGTGAGGGCGATGCAACCTCGTGGAGCCGATGATGAGCTGTTGGCTCAGATGTTTCATGAATCACTGAAAGGGTCAGCCTCGAAGTGGTTCTTATCCTTAGATGAGACTAAGCTGAAGACATGGGAGGATGTTTGCAATGAGTTCACTAATCACTACAAGTACAACACTGAGATTGATGTGACTCGTAGGGATCTTGAGACTACTAAGCAGGAACCGAGAGAGAGTTTCTCCGCCTTCATTTCCAGATGGAGGGCGAAAGCTTCGCAGATGACCCACAGGCCTACAAATGATGAACAGGTGCAGATGGTGTTAAAGAGTCTCTTGCCCATTTACAACAAGTATTTGTTCTCACAGTATTTCCCTAACTTCAAAGCCCTTGTTATTGCCGGTACTCAAGTTGAAGATGCTCTGGCTAGTGGGGCTCTCAAGGCCGAAGAACCTTTCAGAAACCGCCAACCACCTCTCAACTGCAAACCCAACCCTGAAGTCAATGCCATTGCCCAACCTATTCAAGCTACCCAATCAAACCGCCCATTCCAAGCTAGAGAGCCGGCCCGCCAGTTCACCAATCTATACATGTCCCTAGAACGTGTCCTTGAGAAATTGAAGGCGCGTGGTCTCCTTACCCCTTTGGAACCCCGGCCTCTTCCAGATCCATTGCCCAGAAACTTCAAGGAGAATGAGTATTGTCAGTTCCACCAATCTAAAGGCCATCATACCAACCAATGCATACGCCTTCGCCATGAAATCCAAGACCTCATTGACAAGAAAGTCATTGCCCCACCAAATCCACCAAGTCAACCAAATGTCACCAGTAACCCTCTTCCAACCCATGCTGTACCACCACCAGCTCAAATCAATGCCCTGGGCCTCGACGACCCAAAAATTCGTCACCCAATCCGCCCATATGTCCCACTCAAAACTACCTTAACCGAAGCCTTTTACCAAGCCCGATCCCAAGGCCTCATTACCCCACTCATACCCCGCTTCCGTAAGCCTTTTTGCCAGTACCACAACACCTTCGGGCATGACACGGAGAATTGCAGAGTTTTAGGGAAACTGATTCAGGATTTACTTGATGATGGAGAATTGTATCAGTATGAAGAACCTGAGCAACCTGAAGTTCTCGAAGAAGCTCCTAGAAGTGGGAATTCTCAACGTCAGTTGAAGGAGAGATATCTAGCGGGAGACCCGGAGGTCGGATTGTTAGGAGAATCGAGCGGTAAGTTCGATTATTATGTGCTCTATTCATCAAGAAAGATTTCCGATGAACCTATCATTCCAACGGGTTGGGATGATTTACCTGCAGAAGTTGAACTAGATATTCCTTCTTCACCCGAAGGGTTGAGTCAGGATACCATGCAGAAACAGTT
>JAESVK010054178.1:8735-41087 GCA_017140935.1 Hamamelis virginiana | reverse complement strand
AAAGAGGTTAGTAGTTTTGCAGTTTTCTTTTCTTCTTGTTCTTCTTCTTCTTTTATGATCATGCTAGGTTAGGTTTTATTTCCTTAGTTTATGTAGGGTTTAGTTCATTGTTAGTATAGGGTTTAGTTCATTGTTAGCATGCATAGTTTCCATATTTCTTTAGTATGCATGATAGGCTAGTTTAGTTTTTTTTTTTTTAATATGTATGCATATCTCTCTTCTTCCATTCTTCTTTAGTTATACCATATTAGGATTAAAAGTTAGGGTTAGATACTCATATTTAGAATATATTTTTAGTATGAATGATAGAAGTTTGAGTCTTTTTCCATGTTAGTGTCCATGTTAGGGAATGCATGTTATTTATAACTTTATTCTTATTATGTCTTTTAAATATTGATGCTTGGGATGATATACAAATTGTGTTCGAGGGAGCAAGCAAAGGTAAGTCTCTTCCCTTGTGTTAATTAGAATGAACATGATTTGAGTTTATGGTATTTTATGCATGTCATCATTAGGTTGCATTTAATGCATTTTTCACCATTTTTTATTCATTGTTTTAGGGTTTTAAATACGCTTCAAGATTACTTTCAAATCTGTCCATGGATTTAAAATAACCTAAAAGTGCATTAAAACTCAATTTTTTAGGCTTAAATCAACTTAGAAATATATCTAGGTTCCCATAGCTAACTTAGATTGCATTTAGGGCATTTTCATGCATTGATTACTTTCTTTAGTTGCATTTTTATTCATTTTCCAAAATTTTCCAACATGCATTATTTTGATATTTAGGATTATTTAGATGACTTTAGGATGTAGTTAGGGAATTCTAGGTTAGGGGTGAAAGAATACAAACGAGGAACGCAGCGGAAGGTAGGATTTTTAAAATTTTCCCTTGTATTCATCCATGAATCCTCTTAATCGATAAAACAAATCAACTTTAAATTAAAGACATTAAAATAAAGCTTACTTGATATGTTCCTTTGCAATGTTCTCTTCACTTTGATGATCATCCTCGCCAATCTTCAAGCCTCAAAATTATGACGGCCTCCAATGATCGTCCACACGAACACAAGAGTAATTAAACCTCCTTGATTTTTCAACACTTGAAAAAGCAAGCATGGAGAGGGAGAGAGGGAGGGGGCGGCACCTAGAGAGAGAGAGGACTTGGATGAGTCAAAAAACCTAATGCTATTAGGGTTCTCTCTCTTTAAATAAACCACTCCTCTTCTTAGGGTGTTTGGTTACTAGTGCTAGCATGACCATTAACCCTGTTTTGGTTACTAACACTCTTGAATTAGATATCCCTTTGACTCTTAATTAATTAACCTTTAATTAATTAAAGCCAAACATATATTAATAAGAGTGCACCCCTCTTTCAAGTTTAACAACCTCACTTATGTCCTTATGTGTGTGACCCATTGGGTTCATCCCAACCTAGTAGTGGCAGGGGACATCTCAATGTCGCCCAAAATAGAAACTTTCTATTTTTAGGTTCGATTGGAATAATTCCAATTTTGCCCTTAATGATAATTCTTATCATTAGGCCTTCACTAGTCATGAGTGACATCTAGCAATATGTCATGACATACCCTAGGTGGGGGTGAATATACGAACATGTAAATGAACCCTTCGTGCTATAAATAATCCCTCACCAAACAATGTCTCGATTAAGTTAGTTGGGTATGGATTCATGTCAAACCCTAACTTAATCATGTGTTACTAATTCACCAGATTATAATCTCAATTAGGTATATCCTTGAAACACTTTTCTTGGTAACCTTCTGCTTTGGCCAAAGACTCCATTGAGATAGTAACTGTGAACTAACTAAGACATTCGCCCTTTCTTATTAAGGGTGGTGATCCTCTATTGCACACTCACCTATCTTCATACATAACTCACTAGAGCCAATGAGCACCGATTACATCCTTATGATTAAGGGTGTACGAGATACTATCAAACTCTAGCAATTCATGTATAAGATAACAAGTGGTGTCTCAAGTCTAAGGATTACAATTGTGACTATACACATGAGCAGCCTTTGACATACAAATAGAATTCCATAAGCTGTACTCATATTGGTCACGTTCAGTGTACTTGTTCTCTAACAAGCACCCACAGGTTTACTATAGTGTCTCTACACAGATGGTTCGAGACTCACCATCCTCCCATGGAGCTAGTAAAACCTGAGCTAATCTTAACGGTTTATAATCGTCCAAATATATAAACCTATGATCAGGAACTAGTTTAGGATAGATGTACTTGAAAGTTATAAGTCTCTCGATCTCAACACTTGAGATATAACTCTCTATCATACTATCCAAGGACTTTATCATGAACAGTAATAAAACACAAGTTTACATGATAAACAATAGCCATATCATAAATGAATAAAGTTTCATACAAGATAATATAATGAAATATAAAACCCTAAACACAACTGAACAATTGGTATTAGGGCACATATCTAACAATCTCTCACTTGCACTAAATCCAATTAGTGACATACTTCATCCCCATCTTCTCAAGATGTCGATCCAAGACCTTCTGGGTAAGAGCCTTGGTAAGTGGGTCTGCGGTGTTATCCTCAGATGCTACTCTTTGCATACTGATATCTCCTCGCTCTATGATCTCACGAATCGTGTGGAAACGCCTTTCAATGTGCTTAGATTTCTGATGTGACCTTGGTTCATTGGCTTGAGCTATAGC
The DNA here is from genome assembly GCA_017140935.1 of Hamamelis virginiana. Classification (NCBI taxonomy): domain Eukaryota; kingdom Viridiplantae; phylum Streptophyta; class Magnoliopsida; order Saxifragales; family Hamamelidaceae; genus Hamamelis; species Hamamelis virginiana. Next base: position 38,380 of record JAESVK010054178.1, on the reverse strand, counting down.
CCCATTGTTGTCACAATATAAAGGTATAGGTGACTCAATGGCTGGAACCACTCCAAGTTCTTAAATGAACTTTCTGATCCAAACAGCTTCCTTGGCAGCTTCGGAGGCGGCTACATACTCATCTTCTGTAGTGGAATCCGCTGTGATAGTCTGCTTACAGCTCTTCCAGCTAAACACACCACCATTTAAGGTGAACAAATATCCAGATGTAGACTTTCTATCATCTATATCTGATTGAAAATCAGAGTCAGTGAAACCATCTACTTTAAGCTCATTTCCTCCATAGATAAGAGCCAAATTCTTAGTCATTCTCAAGTACTTAAGGATGCCCTTAACTGCCACCCAGTGTGCCTCACCTGGGTTAGACTGATATCTGCTGACAACGCTTACATCATGACTGATATCAGGTCTTGTACATAGCATAGCATACATAAGACTCCCTACAGCTGAAGCATAAGGGATCTTACTCATATGCTCTCTCTCTTGATCTGTCTTGGGAGACATATCATTGGAGAGACGAATTCCATGTCTAAAGGGAAGCAAACCCCTCTTGGAATTCTCCATACTGAACCTCTTCAGTATTTTATCTATGTACATGGATTGTGAGAGACCGAGCAACTTTTTAGATCTATCTCTATAGATCTTTATACCCAGTATGTAGGTTGCTTCTCCCAAATCCTTCATGGAGAAGTTGCTAGAGAGCCAAAGTTTTACCGATGAAATCATTCCTATATCATTCCCAATGATTAGGATATCGTCCACATATAGGACTAAGAATGTGACTGCACTCCCACTAACCTTCTTATACACACATGGTTTATCCATATTCTGAAGGAAGCCAAACGATTTGATTGCTTCATTGAATCGAATGTTCCAACTTCGAGAAGCTTGTTTTAGTCCATAAATGGACCGCTGTAGCTTGCACACTTTGTGGTCCTCACCACTGGATATAAAGCCCTTAGGCTGTTCCATATAAAGATCTTCCTCAATGTTACCATTTAGGAAGGCAGTCTTTACATCCATCTGACATATCTCATAGTCATAGTGTGCGGCTATAGCCAACAAGATCCTAATGGATTTAAGCATAGCTACTGGCGAAAAGGTTTCCTCATAGTCAACACCTTGCTTCTGATTATACCTTTTTGCCACTAGTCTAGCTTTGTAGGTCTCTACCTTTCCATCCGAGCCTATCTTCCTTTTGTAAATCCATTTACAGCCTATAGGTACTATACCCTCAGGAGGATTTACCAAAGTCCAGACTTGGTTAGAATACATCGAATCCATTTCAGATTTCATGGCCTCTTGCCATCTACTCGAGTCGATGTCCAACATCGCTCCCTCGTATGTAGCAGGATCATCTGGATGTTCCTTGTAGCCAAGAAACAGCTCCTCTCTCATCTCATGAAGATACCCATATCTATCTGGAGGAGCAGATATCCTACTAGATCTACGAAGTGGTGGTGTAACAGTAGGTTCTGCCTCAACAGGGGCAGGGGTGGTATCAGTGTTGATCTGTGAACTCTCGGATAATTCCTTGAGATTTATCACTTGACCTTTGCCTCCTTCTTGAATAAACTCTTTTTCCAAGAACACGGCAAACTTACTAACGAAGACTTTTTCTTCATCAGTGTGATAGAAATAGTATCCCAAAGACTCTTTTGGGTACCCCACAAATCTACATTTGTTTGATCTTGCTTCCAATTTGGTTGCATTTTGGTTCTTAACGTATGCAATAGAACCCCAAATCCTCAGATGCTTAAGGCTTGGTTTCTTCCCATACCACATCTCATATGGAGTCTTAGGGACAGATTCGGAAGGAACCCTGTTCAACAAATAAGCAGCGGTCTCCAATGTATATCCCCAAAAGGATATTGACATATCAGTGTAACTCAGCATCGATCGTACCATGTCCATCAAAGTACGATTTCTCCTTTCAGATACACCATTAAGCTGAGGTGTACCAGGAGGAGTCCACTGTGATAATATGCCAGTCTCAGTCAGATGATCCAAATACTCAGTGGTTAAGTATTCTCCTCCTCGATCCGATCGAAGAGCTTTAATACTTTTGTCAGTTTGTTTCTCCACTTCAGCTCTGTATTCTTTGAACTTTTCAAAGGATTCAGATTTGTGTTTCATAAGATACACCGTACCTAACCATGAGTGATCATCGGTAAAGGTAATGAAGTAGGTGAAACCACCTCTGGCGACCTTGTTTAAAGGTCCACATACATCAGAATGTATTAACCCTAGTATGTCTCCTGCCCTCTCACTGTGACCAGTAAAGGGCGATTTGGTCATTTTACCCATGAGACAAGGTTCACAGGTAGGTAAGGGTACAAGTACATATGAGCCTAATGCCCATCCTTACCTAACCTATTAATCATTTCCTCACTAATATGACCTAATCTTAAATGCCATACATAGGTTGAGTCATTTTCATCACGAGGTCTTTTATGCCCTTTAGCATTTTGATTCTTCTCTAAACAGTTTATACTACCATCCATGTTCAAGAAATATAGACCGCTTAGATATATGCCAGAACCTACTAACTTATGTCCAAAAGAAATAGTACAACCATTCCTACTGAAAACAAATTCATAGCCAGAACGTGTTAAGGATGAAACCGAAACAATGTTCCTGACTATACCTGGCATAAATAAACAGTCTTCTAATTTCAGAACATGCCCTGATGGTAAAATCAAGTCACAAGTCCCAACAGCTAATGCAGCAACGTTTGCTCTATTTCCTACTCGAAGGGAAACTTAATCTCGACCCAATTGTCTGCTTCCTCTAAGTTCTCTAATATTATTACATATGTGAGAACTAGCACCGGTATCCAATACCCAAGAGTAAGCAGAGCTAACTGACAGATAAAATCCTGAATTAGGAACGATTCCTAATTCTTTAGATAGCTCATTGTTACAAGATTCAGTCAAACAGTAGTCAAATTCATTTTCGGATATTTGTTTAAGTATAACCATGATATCTACAAAAATAAGTAACATATTAATATATTTCATTAAACCATAATAACTTGGTCTTTAGTTTTATGGTGTCTCCCACTATTTTATCAAATCTTCTACTTCCTCTATAGGATTCGAGAATTCAAAAATGAATTCTTAATGGGGATTGGGGTCCCATTTGAATTAGTGAACCTCACATAATAGTTTCTTGGATCACTATTCCAAAGGGGTGGATAACTCTTTATCCAATGCTTCACTAAGCAAGTTCCAATCTTCCTTTAGCCTCTAAACTACAGTAACCTCACATAATAGTTTCTTGGTTAGTGTACTTTAGTTAAATCACACCTACCATTCACATGAGTATGGTCAATTGAATGTGGCATCCCTCACATAACAGTTTCTAGGTAAGCCCCATTATCGCACCTCATGATATCCAATATGTAACAAGCTGGTTTGAACCTTCATAATGAATGTGTTCCCACATATCTGCAGCCAAACACATCCACCATAAAGATTCTCCTATCTTGTAATGGTAGGAGGATAGGATAAAGCAATCATATGCCTCTTCCTTACAATTTAAATTTGAAATTGAGGGGTATTTAGGTCTCATCAGAATATTAACATACATCACATGCATCAATATATCACATATATATTATTAACCATTCTTTACTATTAGTACTTTAATGATACTCCCACTATCCATAAAGGAATGGGACACTATCATCAAAGACATATAATAATATGGTTAACTGGCCCCTAAAGCATACATCTAACATATATATATGGGCCTAATGGAAAGAATATGGACTTTTTAGGTTGGGCCCAACTAGAGCCAATAGTTGAGCCCTAGGTCTTATGTGGGTTATGTGATCGCAATTTTAACCTGTAACTATTACATAAAAGAAAAGATCTTCTCAAGGTCTTCTCTTTGTCCTCCCACTACTCCATGCATCCTCGGGTCCACCATGCACCGTCTCGATCTTTGATGTACAAATACATAAATAAAGAAAGGGCATAAAGGAATAGGGGATACTTAACAAAGGAGGGAAATAGGCATGCAAGCCCATAATTAAAATTACATCACAAATAATTTAAACTACTTTAAATTATAACCCATAAAAGATACACATCACATGCGGCCAATCACATCCAAATTAATTGGTCTTTAAGTCCACATCTTTCCATATTACAATTTAAACAATCACATTGAATAAATTAAAGAAACAATTGAACAAGTAATAAATGGCAATGACATATATTAAAGACATGTTTTAATCTATCTTTCATCCCATGAAAATAGATGTTAATTTTAATCGCATTAAAATTAAGTAACTCTTTACTTTAGTGTTTTCTCCAAAACACCAAGAATCAGCCCCTGTTTTGCATTAAATATTTGCACTATTTAAAACACCTTTTTAAATTCAAGAACACTTCATTTCACTAGGATTTTCAGTGTTCTTTCCAATGGCAGGGGTCTCGTTAAGTGATTCCAACGTTTGATATCACTTTAAAGCGTTTTGTGACTGTTACTCCAAATCGTGACAGATTTGAGCATAAGTCACAAAATGCTTATCGCGGCTATTTAAAGTCAAAATTAAATGATGGGAACTATTCCTACATTTAGTTAAGACCTTATATTAGTGAAGTTGATAGGTAGCCTGCTGTAAAAACCATTTTAAATAAATTAAAAAGAATTTACAACATGACAGTAACTGCTGCCCAGAAAACAGCACACTGTTTATGACTTTATAATAAATATAAAGCATATTAAAACTATATATTTTCATGTACTAACCATTAGGACAATCCAATATATCATTGTGGATGATCCCTAAGCATTTTAATCCAATTAAAAAGCCCAACACCAAGTGTTTAATCCTTAATCCCTAAATTTGGCAATTAGGGTTTCCAAAACCCAATTTCATCTTTTGATTTATTTCTTCACAATTTTGAATTTCAAAATATTTCAAAATAATTTTGCAATCAATTAAACATTTAGTAAAACATTTGTGAAGAAAAACAAATCAAAAAACAAGACCATGAGATGGTCATGATACACTAGGGTTCTAAACCCTAGTGTGGCCGAAAATTGAAAGGGGGGAAAGGGATAAGGGTTTTTGAAATTTTGACTAATTCAAGTTTCAAAATATGAATAACCATATCACAAAAAGGATAAGATAAAATTCAAATCATATCATCCAAAAGATAGGGTTTCAAATTTTAAAATTTCAAATCCCATAGAATCCTGAAAAATCAAGAAACTTTTGAATTTTGAAATTTTTCAAAATAGGAAACTAACCATATCTTTTATGGAGTTTCTAAAACTACCATGTGCAGCCACCATATCATAATTAATCTAATTAATTACTATACTAATCAACTCACAATTACTAAATTAATATCACATATTAAAATAGATAATTTGAACAAAGAGGGAAACAAATTAAAATAGGGTTTCTCAAACCCTAGAATGCTTCCATCATCAAGTCGCCTAGCATAGAATATCAACATCCATGGTGGCCGAATCCTACAAGGGTGATGAACCCATCTTAGGTCATGACTTTCTAGTGTTAGGAACCCATAATGTCGAAAATCATTTTAGGGTTTTTAAACCCTAATAATAGCCCCTTAATGCAGCCGCCTATGCTAGGGTTTTTAAAACCCTTCTAGCCGAAATACATATGGGTTCAAGAACCTTAGCTGCAGCCCCATTAACATCCATGGTAGATATTACACATACTTGAATTAACAAATAAAATAAAGCAAAACAATAAGGGTTCAAAAACCCATATGGCCGAATTCTCCATTGAGCATTTCTCTAAATCCCAAATTAATAAAAACAGTTTTAATACATGCCATACAAAACCATTTATGATTCGAATCAAGGATTAAGGTAGGCTCTGATACCACTGAAAGAATACAAACGATGAACACAGCGGAAGGTAGGATTTTTAAAATTTTCCCTTGTATTCATCCATGAATCCTCTTAATCGATAAAACGAATCAACTTTAAATTAAAGACATTAAAATAAAGCTTACTTGATATGTTCCTTTGCAATGTTCTCTTCACTTTGATGATCGTCCTCGCCAATCTTCAAGCCTCAAAATTATGACGGCCTCCAATGATCGTCCACACGAACACAAGAGTAATTAAACCTCCTTGATTTTTCAACACTTGAAAAAGCAAGCATGGAGAGGGAGAGAGGGAGGGGGCGGCACCTAAAGAGAGAGAGGACTTGGATGAGTCAAAAAACCTAATGCTATTAGGGTTCTCTCTCTTTAAATAAACCTCTCCTCTTCTTAGGGTGTTTGGTTACTAGTGCTAGCATGACCATTAACCCTTTTTTGGTTACTAACACTCTTGAATTAGATATCCCTTTGACTCTTAATTAATTAACCTTTAATTAATTAAAGCCAAACATATATTAATAAGAGTTCACCCCTCTCTCAAGTTTAACAACCTCACTTATGTCCTTATGTGTGTGACCCATTGGGTTCATCCCAACCTAGTAGTGGCAGGGGACATCTCAATGTCGCCCAAAATAGAAACTTTCTATTTTTAGGTTCGATTGGAACAATTCCAATTTTGCTCTTAATGATAACTCTTATCATTAGGCATTCACTAGTCATGAGTGACATCTAGCAATATGTCATGACGTACCCTAGGTGTGGGTGAATATACGAACATGTAAATGAACCCTTTGTGCCATAAATAATCCCTCACCAAACAATGTCTTGATTAAGTTAGTTGGGTATGGATTCATGTCAAACCCTAACTTAATCATGTGTTACTAATTCACCAGATTATAATCTCAATTAGGTATATCCTTGAAACACTTTTCTTGGTATCCTTCTGCTTTGGCCAAAGACTCCATTGAGATAGTAACTGTGAACTAACTAAGACATTCGCCCTTTCTTATTAAGGGTGGTGATCCTCTATTGCACACTCACCTATCTTCATACATAACTCACTAGAGCCAATGAGCACCGATTACATCCTTATGATTAAGGGTGTACGAGATACTATCAAACTCTAGCAATTCATGTATAAGATAACAAGTGGTGTCTCAAGTCTAAGGATTACAATTGTGACTATACACATGAGCCTTTGACATACAAATAGAATTCCATAAGCTGTACTCATATTGGTCACGTTCAGTGTACTTGTTCTCTAACAAGCACCCACAGGTTTACTATAGTATCTCTACACAGATGGTTCGAGACTCACCATCCTCCCATGGAGCTAGTAAAACCTGAGCTAATCTTAACGGTTTATAATCGTCCAAATATATAAACCTATGATCAAGAACTAGTTTAGGATAGATGTACTTGAAAGTTATAAGTCTCTCGATCTCAACACTTGAGATATAACTCTCTATCATACTATCCAAGGAATTTATCATGAACAGTAATAAAACACAAGTTTACATGATAAATAATAGCCATATCATAAATGAATAAAGTTTCATACAATATAATATAATGAAATATAAAACCCTAAACACAACTGAACAATTGGTATTAGGGCACATATCTAACAAGGGGAGCCACTTGGCTTCACCTAGGACTCCCCTTTGTTGTAAAAACTACATCCAAAGAGGAGTTTTGGCTTGTTTAAGAGTATATTTTTGAGAGTTTTCAAATGAAAATCAAAGAAGTTGTTTTGGGATGAAACTCCCAGTTTGAAAGATGAAGTATTTTAAACAAACACCAACTCTCGAAGATAGAGTCTTAGATAAGGTAGAACGTCTTCAAGGATATAGTTCATTACAATATGAGAGTCCTAGGGTAATCGAATTACGTGGACTTTGATCTTTGTCAAGCAATTGATAAGGTACGTAGCCAGTCAATAGGGCGCAAGTCCAATCTTAGGGTGACTTCTAGTCTCCTAAGACCATTAGGATTGTGTATACTTTCATACTATATATTATTATTATATATTATATATCATATTTTGTGATTGATTAGATAACTAGGATTGTTTTGAAAAGATTTTGATAAAGCCCAAACTTAATTAGGAGACCTTTAATTAGGGCGAGGTGGGTGCCTACAAGGAGTTCCTTGGAACCTTCCCACTTCGTAACCTAGCTCCCGAATCCAACTTTGATTCGAAAGACCATGCTTTTCCAAAATATGGGGTCAATGTTTTATTGAAAATAAAACTCTTTTTTGTGGTTTCCTTGTTCCCTAAAAATAAGGTGGTGACTCCTAGTTTTTTACAAACTCTCATCCCTTTTTCAAAAAATCCTATCTTGAGTGAATAATAGAGAAGGATAAATGTGGATAATAGAGAAGGATAAATCGAGACGGATAAACATCATCCACAATCCACTTAAGATAAACCCCCCAAGAGTGAACGAGAGGACCTCCCGATCCAGGTTGGCTGGTTCACAATATCGTGTTTATAATAGACGTACTCTAACCGTGCAAGAATCTATGCATGTTGTATTTGATGAATCCAATCCTTTTGCTCCTAAGTATATTGTTGATGAGGATAAAAACAGCAAAATGTTGTCAAATGCAAATGTGGAGCTTGGTAAGCTCAACATTGGTGATTCTACTTCAAGTGATGCATGATTGCACCATAATATTGCATACTTTCATTGTATTATTCCCATCATTTTGTACATACTTGAGCCATTTATTCTTGTAAATAGGTGCGTTTGACTCTTTTGTTGTTTTTGAGCCCTTGCAGATCGAATGCGCTAAAATGGATGCTTTTTGCATACAAAGTGAGAGCTTCGAGTCAAGCCTTGGAAGTCTTCAAAGGTCATGGGACTTATAGAACATACTTCTAAGTGTGTCTAGATGCCACATATCAAATTTCAAAGCTAAATGTCAAGTGGTTTGGGAGATATGGGAAAACGAAGTCAGAAGTGCAAAAAGCGACCAATCTGGACATTTTGGAGAAACTGTTTCTCTCCAGATTTAATTGGACAATGAGACCATCATGGTTGGAAATAAGACTTCTCAAGCTTCGCATGCATATAAAGAACGTCCAAATCCGACTCCGGACGAGAGAGATATGACCATTTGAAGTCAGAGGCTTTCGCAAGGCATTTTTAGAGCATTTTGGGAAATTTTGTATAAATGGTACCGGTACCCCCTAAAGAGGTACCGGTACCCCCTTTGCAGTACCTAAAGGTACCGGTACCCCCCTAAAGAGGTACCGGTACCCCTGCTCGAGAATTCACCCGGGTTGCTTGAAATTTGCCCTTTTTGCAAGGGCACTCTTGTCCTTTGGTCCCCATGTTTGTAGCCCTAATGGGGGGGTTTTTAATGGACTTTCTCAGCTGAAACAAGGGTCTCTAACCTTGTCTCTAAGTTTGTTCTTAGTTTTCTAGGGTTCTCTTAGTTTAGCTCTTAGTTTAGGAATAGATTAGGAGTATATTAGTTTTTCCTTCAAGTTTGTGTAATGTAATTTAGTTTTGAGCTTGTTTAAATTTGTTTCTTTATCTTCAATCAATAGAATAGCATGTATTTCAATGTTTCTTGCATTTCTTGTCCATCTTTGTTCATTTGTCAACTTTCATGGTCAGCTAAACACTAAGAATGTGAGTTCTATGGTGGATTTCCTCTCCAAACCCTAGGTAAATGGTATTTTCTCATTTCTTGAACCTTTAATGTTTGTGGAATAATGTTTAATCATCTTTTATCTTGTGAACCCATGTGGTGTCATATTCATGACCATTGTATGACCAGTAAGTTGTGATATTTTGGTTATTGAGCAGATATGCATGCCACATGTTTTGCTAAAATGTCAAAAAGAGTGTTAGGTTTTATTCCATCATTTTGGGTTACTCAATTGAGCTTTTATTGCTAAATCTTCCATCAAAGACCATTCTTCAATGGATCCGAGATGAGAATTCCTTTCCAAATGCTTTTAAAGTAAAATCCCTCATCGAAGACCATTCTTCAATGGATCCTAAATGAGAAATCATTGTGAGAAATACATGTACCAAAGGTTTGGAAGGAATGAACCCATATAATTCATCTTACTTAACTTAATTAGTTTTCTTTTTTAATTTGTCATCATTTTAGCATAAACAAGACAATCACCAATCAAAACCCCCATGATTTTACACTTCCTTTTGCATTCTTTGGTTTGCAACACATAAGGATCATTTGGACCTGTTCCCCTCCCTGTGGATATGACCTAGGGACTCCCTAGTATTTATTGCTTGACGACCGGTAGACTCCTACGCTTGGGAATCTATTGCGCACATCATTTTCAGTTCAAGCAATTGGCGCCGTTGCCGGGGAGTGGCGAGCGTTCTAAGTGATCCAAGAAGAGCTAGTGGTAACTTGTAATTGCATTACAAGTCCGGTAAGTTCTTCTCATTCTTTTGTATATGATTGTGTAAATAGTAGTTGTAGTTGTTTGTAACTGTTTTCTAAAAAAAAAAAATTCCAAGACCCAACCTTAATGCAAGGAGGTTATGACCAATACTCATATCTGGGGGAAAGAGAGGACATGAATGCACATTTCTGTAGTGCATTGGGACATAACAATCCTCCACAAATAATGACATTGAAAGATCGTATAATCCAAAATTTGAGAATGTCAAGGTTGTTTCCCCAAGTTGAGGAGGCTTGTGCCATCTGTGAGACATATGGGCATTCCACTAATGGTTGTCCTAATCTCCCCATGTATAGGAGAGTCTACTTTGAGCAATCTAATGCTCTTGATCAACATAGTAACCCAAATTTTGATTGGAGCAATGGTTACGAGGTTAACCCTCAAGAGCCACAGAGTTATTTTTCCTCTCTTGACCAACCAAATTATAAGTATGATGGTCAATCATCCTATTTTAATGGTCAAGGATACCAAGGGTTTGACTTAAACCCAAACCAAGGTTATGCCCCACCACCCTATCCAATGGGTCAACCATTTTGCCAACCACCTCAAGAACCACCTCAAGTGAGCTTGGATGACGTTTTGCAACAATTATTTAAAAATGAAAAGGCTAATGCCCAAGCTATTGATGAAATTAGAAATGAACTTACCGAGTTGACTAATTTATTGGTTGTGTTTCAACAAGAGGATAACTTTCCTTCACAACCCGAAACAATTTTTCATAGTCAACAAAGTGAGGAAATTTTTAATGACATTGATGATCATCAAGAGCAAGTCAAGGCAATCCCCACACTAAGGAGTGAAAAGTTTGAAAATTTTTCTTTGGAAGACTCTTCTAATGAGTCAAATGTGAATCCTAGTGATGGTGATATGCCTCAAGACTCAAATCTTAATTCTGCTATTTTAGAGGTGAGTGTTGTGTTGGAAGAGAAAGAGTGGGTGCCACCTAGGTTTGAGAAGTTATCCCCTCCCTTTCTTGAAGATGAGTTTTTGTCCCTAAAATCCAAACCGCCTGAGCTTGAAGAGATCCAAATGCCCTACATTTTAAAATTTGCTCCATCAAGCAAAAATGAAGTTTTTCAAAGAAATAGAAAGGGCATTCATAGGAACAAGGTGGATGAAGTTGTTCCCAACTTCTTGAATGAGTTCTCTACACTTGGGAACTCAATTAAGAAGTGTTTGGAAAAGAGGGAGCATGTTGTAACAGTTTTTGATCCCGGTGGATAGGATCTTTTACTGTTAGCTTGTACATAGTAGTGTTTGTTTCATAATTTAGTTCTTTTTAGTTCTTTTATTTTTAATTTTAATTTTCTTGTTATTGTGAGCATTCTAACCTTTTCACAGGTTATTGAGAAAATCTTGACAAACACATACAGGTGATTTTGTTCCTTCTCTCCTCTTCACTGTGTCTTTAATGCTTATCTTTGCATGCATTGAGGACAATGCACATTTCAAGTTGGAGGGGGAGGTTTACACTTGTTGTTCACATATAAAGGGTAGTTTTGTTCACATTTAGGTAGTTTTTGTTTTGTTTTTTTGTTTTAATTTTTCAGTCATTCCCCTACTCACTTTGAGTTTTTGAACATGTTTCGATATGTGTATGCTTATGTGAATCTATAAATCTCCAAGTCATGCCTTGTTTTGAGCATATACTTTTGTGTAGGTGATTTTCCTTCAATGCACATGCACGAATCATTCAAGATACATTTTGAACCGAAGAATGTCATGCTTAAGCTTTGTAATCCTTGTTTATATTTGTTATTCTCTTTTTCCAAGTATTTTTGTGTTTTTCTCTTTCTTTTTCGTCCCACCACCATCATTCCCTATGTTTGTATAGCATATGCATGAATAATGGTTTCGTTGCGCATTGTATACACATTTTTGATTCATGGAAAAGGATCATAGGCCTTCTTTGACTATTTGAGCCTAAAGTTTTTATTGTTACGTTGCCGCTAGCACCTAATTTTGAGCCTTCAAGTTTCCTTTTCTTGGCCAGCTTAGGAAGCCTAAGGGTAGAGGTTAGGTTGTTTAGGTTTTTGGATGAATTGTATTAATTGTGTTTAAGTTGTTTAATCATATTTGTACATTTGTATTTTGGTGTTGTCAGTGCCAAGTCTCATGTTTGGGCAGATTATCATTGGAAAGGAAATGAAGTTTGTAATGATTGGTGAAGTAAGGGTTGAATAATGCAACCTTGAAAAAAAAAAGAAAAAAAAAAAAGAAAACGAGAGAAAGCAAAAAGCAAAAGAAAGAAAAAAAAAAAAGGGGATTGCAACAATAAAAGCCTAAAAGCCTTTCATTCCCATTTCCAATGTACTTAAGAGTTTTTTTGCTACAATTGGTTGGCACATTGTTCTTGTTCATTGAGGGTTGAGTCTAGTTGTTGTAATTGTGGGTAGTTTTGTGTTGTGTTTAGTATTGTGTTTGTTGTTTTAGTAATGTGTTCTTGTGTTATAGGATAGGTTGTTGTGTATGTTATGGTTGGATAGATAACCTATACCACATTATAAAACCATCACATTTCTTATTGTTATTCATCCTTGAACCTAAAGGCATTATTGAGCAACAAAAGACCTATTTGATTCCATGAATTGCTTATGTTTAGCTTTTGTTGCAATTTTACTATCTTTTATGTTTATGTATGTTATTGTTCATTTTTCCCCTTTTTCACTTATTTCCATGTATCTCTTGTACATATAACTTCTCATTGTGTTACAATCCATCCATTTGAGTAGCATTTTCTCATTCACACATTATATATTATCAATCTCTCGCCTATGTGAATGAATTTTTGTTCAAGTGTTACTCTGTTGTGTTTGTTTTTGTTTTCATCTCTTCTGCTTAAGCTTGGTGCATTTAATGGTTTGGGATGTGTTTGAATGATTCGTTTCACTAACACAAGGATTTTATTTATGCAAATCTAGTTCAAACCATTGCATAACTTATGAGAAGATAGATTTCTATGCATGCGCATTTTGTTGAAATTTGTTCTTAACCATTGTGAATAAAGGGAATGTACTCTTCATGTTTGTGGGTGTCATTTCTGCAAACCCTCACGAGACTACAACTCGTCCACTAGGGGGAACCTAGGGGTTTAAAAGCTTGTTGCATATGCTAAATGCAATCCCGTTTTCCTGCGAAAGTGGATTAGCTAGGTTTGTTTATTTTGTTTACCTTTTGCTTTTATGCTAATTCTTGCTAGGGACTAGCAAGGTTCAAGTTGGAGGGGGTGATTGCACCATAATATTGCATACTTTCATTGCATTATTCCCATCATTTTTTATATACTTGAGCCATTTATTCTTGTAAATAGGTGTGTTTGACTCTTTTGTTGTTTTTGAGCCCTTGCAGATCGAATGCGCTAAAATGGATGTTTTTTGCATGCAAAGTGAGAGCTTCGAGTCAAGCCTTGGAGTCTTCAAAGGTCATGGGACTTATAGAACATACTTCTAAGTGTGTCTAGATGCCACATATCAAATTTCAAAACTAAATGTCAAGTGGTTCGGGAGATATGGGAAAACGAAGTCATGAAGTGCAAAAAGCGACCAATCTGGACATTTTGGAGAAACTGTTTCTCTCCAGATTTAATTGGACAATGAGACCACCATGGTTGGAAAGAAGACTTCTCAAGCTTCGCGTGCATATAAAGAACGTCCAAATCCGACTCCGGACGAGAGAGATATGACCATTTGAAGTCAGAGGCTTTCGCAAGGCATTTTTAGAGCATTTTGGGAAATTTTGTATAAAGGGTACCGGTACCCCCTAAAGATGTACCAGTACCCCCTTTGCAGTACCTAAAGGTACCGGTACCCCCCTAAAGAGGTACCGGTACCCCTGCTCGAGAATTCACCCGGGTTGTTTGAAATTTGCCCTTTTTGCAAGGGCACTCTTGTCCTTTGGTCCCCATGTTTGTAGCCCTAATGGGGGGGTTTTAATGGACTTTCTCAGCTGAAACAAGGGTCTCTAACCTTGTCTCTTAGTTTGTTCTTAGTTTCCTAGGGTTCTCTTAGTTTAGGAATAGATTAGGAGTATATTAGTTTTTCCTTCAAGTTTGTGTAATGTAATTTAGTTTTTAGCTTGTTTAACTTTGTTTCTTTATCTTCAATCAATAGAATATCATTTATTTCAATGTTTCTTGCATTTCTTGTCCATCTTTGTTCATTTGTCAACTTTCATGGTTAGCTAAACACCAAGAAGGTGAGTTCTATTGTGTATTTCCTCTCCAAACCCTAGGTAAATGGTATTTTCTCATTTCTTGAACCTTTAATGTTTGTGGAATAATGTTTAATCCTCTTTTATCTTGTGAACCCATGTGGTGTCATATTCATGACCATTGTATGACCAGTAAGTTGTGATATTTTGGTTATTGAGCACATATGCATGCCACATGTTTTGCTAAAATGTCAAAAAGAGTGTTAGGTTTTATTCCATTATTTTGGGTTACTCAATTGAGCTTTTATTGCTAAATCTTCCATCAAAGACCATTCTTCAATGGATCCGAGATGAGAATTCCTTTCCAAATGCTTTTAAAGTAAAATCCCCCATCGAAGACCATTCTTCAATGGATCCTAGATGAAAAATCATTGTGAGAAATACATGTACCAAAGGTTTGGAAGGAATGAACCCATATAATTCATCTTACTTAACTTAATTAGTTTTCTTTTTTAATTTGTCATCATTTTAGCATAAACAAGACAATCACCAATCAAAACCCCCATGATTTTACACTTTCTTTTGCATTCTTTGGTTTGCAACACATAAGGATCATTTGGACTTGTTCCACTCCCTGTGGATATGACCTAGGGACTCCCTAGTATTTATTGTTTGACGACCGGTAGACTCCTACGCTTGGGAATCTATTGCGCACATCATTTTCAGTTCAAGCAATGCACCCCAAAAGCAACCAAAGGAGGACCATCCAATTGAAGAAGTAGAACCTTCAAATGAACCTCAAGAGTTGCCAAAAGCTTGGAGATTTGTAAGGAATCATCAAATTGATCAAATAATTGGTGATCCTTCACGCAAGGTGAGTACTCGCTCTAGTCTTAGAGATGGTTGCAATCATATTGCATTTGTTTCACAAATTGAGCCTAAAAATTTTAATAAGGCCGAAACTGATGATAGTTGGATTATAGCCATGCAAGAATAACTAAATCAATTTGAAAGAAACCAAGTGTGATAACTTGTACCTAAACCTAATGACCATTCCATCATAGGTACTAAATGGACTTTTCGAAACAAAAAGGATGAAGATGGTAATGTGTGAACCCGCAACCTCGCTCGCGCACTCGCTCTGTTTTTGGAATTGGATTCACTATCATCGTAGATTATAGATAACTCATTATCCTTCTCTATTTATCCTTCTCTTTTATCTACATTGTTTATCCTTCTATTTTATCTACTCAAGGTCATCCAATCCTAATCATCATTCTCTATTGTGGGAGTCCACTTAGATTGGGTTATGAAAAAGGAAAAGAGTTTGAGAAAAACTAGGAGTCACCACCTTATTTTTAAGGAATAAGGAAACCATAAAAAGAGTTTTATTTTCAATAAAACAGTGACTCCATATTTTAAGGAAAAAAAAGTCTTTGAATCAAAGTTGGATTCGGCGGCTAGGTTATGAGATAGGAAGGTTCCAGAACACATCCTGTAGGCACCTATCTCACCCTAATTAAAGGTCTCCTAATCACTTTTGGGCTTATCAAAATTTTATAAAAACAACCCTAATTATCTAATCAACCAAGAAAATATGAATAATAATACATAAATAATAATAATAGATAATAATAAATAAAAGCAAACACAATCCTAAAGACCTTAGGAGACACACAGTCATCCTAAGGGTGGACTTGTGCCCTATTGGCTGCCTACGTACTTTTCCAGTGTCCTGATAGAGATCAAAGTTCATCGTAGTTCGAACTACCTAGGATTCTCTTATTATAGTGAACTACATCACCAAAGGCATTCTACCTTATCTAAGACTTTATCTTTGAGAGTTTGTTTTTTGTTTAAAATACTTCAACATTTAATAGACTCCCAATGAATTTGGAATTCTATTTAAAAGATAATTCTTATCCTTTAGAATTCAAATGCACTCACAACACTTTTCAAAGTGGGAGTTTCATCCCGTAACAACTTCTTGAGTTCCAATTTCATTGGGAAACCTTCTCGAAGATAGACTCCTAAACAAGCTAGAATTCCTAATTTGATGTAGTTCCTACAACAAAGAAGAATCCTAAGTGAAGTCAAGTGACTCCCCTAACCTAAAGTCCCTAACTACAACCTAAGTTAGACTAAACGACCTAGAATACTAAAATAATGCATGCTGTAAATTCTGGAAAATACAGAAAAAAATGCAATGAACAATGCAAACAATGCATGAAAATGTCATAAATGCAATCTAATTATTCTATGTGAATCTAGAGATATTTTTAGGTTGAATTTGGCCCTAAAAATGGCTTTTAACTTACATTAAAGCTACTTTTAAATTCTGGACAGAATTAAAAGTCCCTTTAAATGTGAATTAAAACCTTTGAAAATACCAAGTAAAAAATGTGAGAATGACTAGCATGCAACCTAATATGCATACTTAAACAATATGCTAAAACACTATGCAAGACAATCAAGAAATCACATCATAATCATACTTAAATTAATAAAACTTATCACAAGGGAATGAACTTACCATAGCATGCTCCCTCGAACACAATTCATATATCAATCAACACTCAAGCATTCCATGCAATAAATCTTAATAACTAAGAATAATAACAATGCTATTTATGAAGGAACAATGCATGACCCTACTTCTAACATCCTAACATGGTAGCAATATGCAAAGAACTCAAACTTTATATCAAATATGCATTCCTATCTAAAAATAGAAAATAATATGCATAAAACTAATTCCTAGCATGTATTCTAAATATAAAAATAACTACTACATATGTTCACAACATTCATATAGATATCACCATGCTAAAAAACAAAGAAGACGAATATACTTATCATGAAATATCACTTGAACATGTTAAATATGTTATAAGACTCAAAACAGAAACCTATATGCATCTAAAAACCACTATCATGCAAGCATTAAACCAAAATATATTCTACATCATACATACCTACTTTTAACATGAACTTTTACTCTACATCATGTATATATTTAGAAGAAACCAACTCATACATTCTGCAGAAAATCAAACTACTCTAAACAAGCTAATTCCTAACTATGTTATACAAAATCGAATTCTAAGACTAATGGAGTGTAAACCTTTACCTTTTTACCTTCTTCTTCCTTGCTCTTAGCTCTCTTCTTCAAGCTCCAATGGCCTCCAAATTCGTAGCTAGGGTTCTGGGGGGTAATTCAAATGCCAAAAGTCTCTCAAATTAGAGTTCTCTCCCCTAAAATAATTTACAAATGATGTATATATAGAAGAGAGGTCAAAATAATCAATGGTCCTCATTAAAACCCTAGGGAATGATCCAAGGGTCTTAAATGAGTCTTCCAAAGTCCCCAAGGTCGTGCTAAGTCCCCCAAGCTGATCCAAATAGGCTTTGGAAGAGTTTCAAGGTGAATAGGAGACAAAAAACTCGAAAAACTGGTGAAATTTGGGATCAGGCTCGGGTGACCATCCACCCTGAGACGATTGACCGTCCCCCATGGATGGTTGGCCGTCCCTAGGTGGATGGTCATCGGGCCTTGATGGAAAAAAGCTCAATTTTCAGGCCTGTCTTGGCCCATCTCGACCTGGTTTCGATTTTTTTCGGCGTTTCAAGCCCATTTTAAGTCCAAATTCGACGATTCAAGAACCAAAACGACCGTGATTCGATTATCCATGTTTTGAGAAGTGTTTAAAGTGAAAATGCATTGACCACAGTCAAATTATTTAGAAAAAAGTCAAATAAATAGTTTTTTTGGGCCTGTTAAGCCCAATTAGGGTTTTGAAATCCACTAACCAATTGCTCTCGAAATCGTTTCTACTTCTCAAAACAAGTTTTAAAAACATTTAAGAAAGTGTTTTAAAGCTTTTGAAGACTTTGATTTGATAAAAAGATCGAATCCCGGTCATTCCTGGTTGAAACCCTATTTTGAGCTTTAAAATTGGCTTTTGAGCCTTATGTGCCAAACATGAGCCCAAAGGCTCAATGGACCTTGGCACTAATCAACTTAGCTACCAAAAACACACTAAATATCTATGCCAAACTCATGGGACAATCCGGGACAAGATCGACAGTTATTCGGAGCTTTTGTGATCCAAAGGACAATGCTGCCTTTCAAGTCGCAAAA
Source organism: Hamamelis virginiana (assembly GCA_017140935.1). Taxonomy (NCBI): domain Eukaryota; kingdom Viridiplantae; phylum Streptophyta; class Magnoliopsida; order Saxifragales; family Hamamelidaceae; genus Hamamelis; species Hamamelis virginiana. Next base: position 19,764 of record JAESVK010054178.1, on the reverse strand, counting down.
GACCTTATTACCTATCAAGCCTGACTCGGAATACTATGAAATTTAACAGGGACATTTCTAGACTCATTAAAAACTAAATGCAAAAAGAACCGACTCAATCTGACCTAAAAACCTACATACGATAATGACCTTTAACTAACTACACAAAAGGGTACTATAGGAACTTTAGGGTTTCAGCACCCTATTTCACTTCAAACCATAGGCAACCATCAATGACTCTATTCAGGGTCAAAAATGGATATCTACATAATGTAATTAGGAATAAGGCAAGACTTGTTGCATAAGGCTATAACCAACAAGAAGGCATTGATTATGTTGAAACATATACACCGGTTGCTAGGATTGAAGCTATTCGCATGCTTCTTGCTTTTGCTAGTTTTAAGACTTTTGAATTGTATCAAATGGATATGAAAAATGCATTTTTAAATGGTTACATTTAAAAATAAGTTTATGTTAAACAACCTTCCGGTTTTGAAAGTAACACTTTTCCCAATCATGTATACAAACTTTCAAAAGCACTTTATGGCTTAAAACAAGCACCAAGAGCATGGTATGAAAGGTTAAGTGGATTTTTGCTAAATAATGGTTTAATTAAACGCAAAATTGATATTACACTTTTCAAAAAGATTAAAGATAGTGATATGCATATTGTTCAAATTTATGTTGATGATATTATTTTTGGTGCTACTAATGATCTTCTTTGTGAAGAGTTTGCTAAATTTATGCAATATGAATTTGAAATGAGCATGATGAGAGAATGGTAAGAAATTGGACCAAAACTTAGCATGGAAGGTGTGAAGCCTAGTCCAACACCTATGAGCCCTTCTAGCAAGCTTGACATTGATGAGAATGGTAAGAAAGTGGACCAAAGCTTATATCGAGGTATGATTGGTAGTCTTCTTTACTTAACCGCAAATAGACCGGACATAATGTTTAGTGTATGCTTATGTGCTAGATTTCAAGCTAATCCCATGGAATCTCACTTGCTTGCCGTTTAACGCCTATTTCAAAATCTTGTTGAGACTCATGATTTGAGTTTATTGTATCCTAAGCATACATCTTTTCAACTTGCTAGTTATTCGGATGCTGATTTTGCCGGTTGTAAAACTGATAGGAAGAGTATTAGTGGCATTTGTCATTTTTTTTGCCACTCACTTGTCTCTTAGTTTAGAAAGAAACAAACTTCAGTACCTCTTTCTACCAATGAAGCGAAATACATTGCCGCCGGAAGTTGTTGTGCTCAAGTTTTATACATGAAACAACAACTTGAAGACTATAGAATCCAATTCACCAACATACCTATTCGTTGTGATAACAATAGTGCAATTAATATTTCTAAAAATCCATGTTTGCACTCATACACAAAACACATTGAAATTAGGCACCATTTCATTCGTGACCATGTGCAAAGGGGTGATGTTAAACAATAATTTTTAGTACGGACAACCAATTGGCGGACATCTTCACGAAACCTCTCTAAGATAATCGTTTTTGCACAATTCGACGTGAACTTGGTATGGTTAGACCAATGGAATTGTGATTGTGCATGTTGTATTCTCTTATTTCTCTTTTCTCTTGTTCCCTTTTTTAGATGACAAAGGGGGAGAAATATTTGAAAACTTTGAGTTAGCTTATTCATTTGCTTCCATATTTCTATTGCTTATTGAATATGTTGATTAACCGTGCTTGTTGTGCAAAATTGAGGGGGAGCTTTGCTCTCTATATATGTATTTCAAAGTAATAGTTTGTCATCATAAAAAAAGGGGTAAATTGTTAGCCCTAAGGTCTTTGACCTCATTTTGATGATAATTAAACCATACTTTATTACTAACAAATGATTAAGTGTTGTGTCTCCATAGATTTGAAGTTATATCTTGTTGGAGCTCATCAACATATCTTAAGCAATTCAATACGCACATATTCAATCAAAGCTCATGAATTTCAAACCTTGAAGATCAATTTGAAGACAAAGCTTATGAAGATGATCTTTTTGAAGCCAAGTTGCTCTCCTTATGTTAGGAACTTTTTGTAAGGCATCTCTTATGTTCAACATTGCATAGCTCAAGAGAAAAACTTTTTAACTCATATTTCATTGGCATTCATACTTGAAAATGTTTTCAAACTTGCCCAAATATGCTTTTGAACTCTTAGTTAACTTGCTCAAGTGTTATAAGTTGAAATAGACTTAAGAATTTCGAATTATTGGCCTAGCAACATTCCTAGCCGACTAACTTATGCAAACTAGTCGACTAACAATGATGCAGAAGCCAAAATTTGAGAAATCCTAAGCTAGTCGACTAAACACCTTGGCTTAGTCGACTAATTGTTTCCTAGTCGACTAAGACCCCTGTCCCAGTCGACTAAGAGTAAGTCAGAAGCCATGTTTGAGAAACAGAGTTGCTAGTCGACTAAGACCTCTCTTCTAATCGACTAATCGATCCAAAAAACTTTTCTAAAGTATTTTGAATCTCTCTAGTCAACTAACATTTTATCCCAGTCGACTATTTAAACCTAGAAATGTTTCAAAAGGTTTTTAACTGAGCTAGTCTACTAACAATCTTTGCCTAGTCGACTAACTGTGCCCGGGAAACCAAATTGATTTGAAAAATTGCTCGACAATTGACTAATCACCTTGTCCTAGTCGACTAACGCCTTTGCAACTTCAAAACAACTCTTTCTTCTAGGCAAATCAAGCATTTAATGAACCCTAACCACTTCCCTCTTCTCCGATCAGACTTGAGGGATTTCAAACGGGCATTTTAACTGTTGTTCATTATATATAGAGCTCTTGCTCTCATTTATAAACTACCAACCAATTATCTATCATTTATTGAAAAGCATTTATTCTTGAGCATTCATCATTCAAGCGTCTTTGTTTGAAATCTCTTTGAGCTATACTTATTGAGCATTTGAGAAGTCATTAGTTAAACTTGTATTTATTACAAATTTGCTTGTTGAAGCATTCACTGTATTGTTCTACAATCACTTGTATTTATTGTGATATTTAAGGGTTTTGTGAAACTCTTGTGGGTGAGAATCTTCCACCTTTTAAAGAAGATTGTGGGTGAGTATCTTCCACCTTTGAAAGAAGGCAACTGTAAAGGTTTCTCCACCTTGAAGGAGTTTTGATAGTGGATTAATCCTCGATGGAGTTCTTGAAGCATGAATGTAGACGGAAATCGAACCACGTTAAAATCCTTGTGTTTGAATCTCTCTAACTCAATCTTTTCCATTTCAAGTTATTTATTTACTTGCTTTATTTTTGGTGAGTTGATATCTTATCTTGCATTCTAGTTATCAAAAGTTTGAGTTTTCAAAAACCTTTATCCAATTTTCAAATCAATTTTTAATTTGTCAATACTCTATTCACTCCCCCTCTAGAGTATATTTTGGGCCAACAATGACATTATTATCACTGCCAATGATCCTTCCATCTTGAATTCTCTTATCTTAAAACTTGCATAAGAATTTTCCATGAAAGACCTTGGTCCGTTACATTACTTTCTTGGCATTGAGGTTATTCCTCTTGGTGATGGTCTTTTTATTTCTCAACAGAAATATGCCCGTAATATACTGACCAAAGCTTCCATGCTTGGGTGCAACTCCATTAGCACCCCTCTTGCTCAAAAATACAAGCTCTTCATCAATTGGAAGGTCCCCTTGTAGATGCGACAAATTATCGAAGCCTGGTGGGTGCTCTCCAATATCTTACCTTCACTTGCCCTGATATCCAGCATGCTGTCAACATGGTTTGTCAATTCATGCATAAGCCGTCAGCTCCACATTTTCAAGTTGTTAAACGAATACTTCGATATCTCCATGGCACGTTGGATTTTGGCCTCAGATTTTTATCCCAGTCTCCACTCTCTCTATCTATTGTTTCTCTTATACTGATTGGGCAGGGTGTCTCGACACTCGCCGCTCTACATCTGGTTATTGTGTCAATTTGGGTTATAAGTGTACCTCTTGGTCCTCGAAGAAATAGGCAACTGTCTCAAGATCAAGCGCCGAGGCTGAGTATCGTTCTTTAGCTTCTACTACTTCCGAATTAACTTGGGTTTCTTATCTTCTTCGCGACATTGGGCTTACTCTTACTACTGCACCTCTTCTATTCTGTGATAATTTGAGTGCTCTTCATATGACTGCAAACCCGATTTTTCATGCTCATACTAAACACATTGAATTGGACTTCCATTTTGTGCGGGAAAAGGTTGCCTCCCAACACTACCTTTTTTTTCTTTCTTTCTTTTTTTTTTTTAATAAATTATTTTCAGTGGGTGCAAATTTTTTACTAATTTAAAACCTTTTATTTCGATAAATTAGGCATTGTTATCAATAAACCCAATCCCACAAATGAATAAAATGGGTGTTGACAGTCAAAATATGCATGGTTTAGTCAAAATAAGACCAAGTCAAAGATGACATGTGGACCAATGAGTGTATGACATATGGACCAATAATGAACAGCCACATGGAGTTAGGGCAACTCACATCACACTACTCCTATAAAAGCCAGCTTTCTCATCAAAAATGGGACATGATGCTCAAGGGTTCAAGACCCCTAATGGAGGCAAGAGAGGGCTCATTTTCCATGAAATGAGCAACTCAATGTAGAGATTTCTTTGGGTGTACATGGGATTTGGGGATTGAGAGTAAACCCTTCTTGTAATCTTATGTCTTATATAGTGGATTTGATGATCCTTCTGCCCGTGGATGTAGGCTAAAAGCCGAACCACGTAACCTCTTATGTATGGTGTGTGATTGTTTTTGCTTGTTCTCTTGATCCTTCATTTTCTCTATATTTTTCTCTCCTTTTCAACCACATCTAGCCATGACAAAATGCGCAAGAACCCGACATAAACATTTGGTGACTCCACTGGGGAGGTGCTCGACAGAGTAGTGCTCCAGCATGCTTTGTCGGGAACACCTCCTCTTTCAAACAGCGCTAGGCAGCTGGATTTGCAATAGGTTGAAAGGCATATGGAGAAGAAAGGCTGAGGAGCTTAGAGTTAGCTTCTGTCTAAGGTATATGAGGCAAGCTAGCTACACTTTCTGTTGGGTTGACCTTGCCTTGGTCGTGCAAGAATGCTCCAGTCGACCTTGGAGGTCATGCTCTTGGGGACGTTGCAGACACTCTGGCACTACTTTTTCTTGTGTAATTGGCTCTTGCTTTCTATATTTGCTTCTCTTTGGCCAACGTCTCAACAAAGGTGTACTACTTTTCTGTCATTCACGTAGCTTACTTTCATTTTTCTAGCATTTATATTGCTTGTGTCAGTATCTATGGTCTTTATGCATAGAAATAATAAAGCCAATGGGTCCATTCTCCCAAGCATCACTGGTGAAGCTATATCTGTGAAGCTAAAAAGATATACATGAAAATGGCAAGAGTTGCTTTGGGGTCCATTCTCCTAAGCACTGGTACACTGACAAAAAATTGCAAAAGTCATTTGTCCTATTGTCCCAAGCACTGTGGGGTCAGTGATAACCAAAAAAAAAAACTTTGGCCCATTCTTCAACGTACTGTTGATGCAGCAACATTACTAATTTTGTGGAAGCAAGCATCACTCACAGAGGTATTTGGCATGGGAAGCAAAGTCAGACACGATTTGGCCTGGCTAATAGAGTGCGTCGGCCTGGACGTTGTGGGCTGGGCAACCCACCTACGGCCTTATCGACCTTGCTATGTTAATGGAGTTCGTCGATCTTGCTAAGTGGATTTCATATGAGGAAAGCTCGAGCTGCTAAGGTCTCAATCTCTAGAGATCGCTGCATTTTAAAAAAAAATAAAAATAAAAAATGGTGATTTCTGCATGGTCAACGGCCTATCCTGCTAGCTAGGACACGCCCTTGCCATCTCCAGCTGCCACGACAGTATCCTTTTACACATGGCGGATCATACCCAGTCGTAATGGGATGCTTAATTGTCTCCACAATCAGCAATTCACCAATGGAACAAATGGTCGGGCCATTTTCAAATCAACCGCGACCTTGCCTTGACAAGTTGATCACCCAGGTTGCGACGTCGGGTGTCGATCTCGACAAACAATATGGCATCGACCTCGGCAACTACTATGACGCTGATCTCGCCTCTATGATGGTGTCGACCTTGCCCCTGTCAAAATTAATGAAACCTGGATTCCACCGGTGCACTAAGGAAATAAGGGCCACGACCTTGCCTTTGGCAAGTGGGTGACCCCATGTTCTTTCTACATATTATTGTTTGTCAACATATAACAGTGAAGGCTTTATTATACAAAGATGCAGCTAGTCCATTGTGATGCTACAGTAGCACTATTTATCTTGTTAATAGCTGATGGCTTATCTCTAGGAATCAACGAGCTCACCCCAATAATCTCGACCTTGCATGACAGCCACTATGGTCTCGACCCATCATTTTTGTTTATTATTTTCGCTTCATTACTGGTGTCGACCTTGACTACACCTCACACTCGACTTAAGGGCAGTGGATAATGATGAGTAACGTGGACCTCGGTGATTCACGGCTTATGGCAGTAGCTCTCCATGTACCAACAGATCTGCATACAATTAACAAATTGCTTCAATCCTATGGCAGTCCCAGGGCCCTCATGCATGCTGTCACTGTGCTATGGATCATTGGCAGTTGATGGGTTGTCTCTCAATATCACCCTTGTTACGACTTTGGCATGTGACCATTGCGATGGAAACAACCTCGATCATTTTGAAACGACATATGCTCACTTCAATTGTGATGGCAACTAACCTCATTCTATGACGACGGAGTCGTGGGGTCTGTCGAACAGTTGCATGCCTCGCCTCAAAGTGGGGGGCTGCCTTGAGGCTGACCAAACAAGCACCCACAGCAAGCTAAATGAATTTTGAACTCCCTCATGTTGACGCCTCTCTATGCTTTGGAGAAAATTATTGCACTATTGTCAGTCGCAGTTTATGGGCCACAAGTGCAGCACCTCATCTTATGTCTTGGCACCTTTCATTATTGTCATGCAACTAATGCTACTGATAGGGACTTTGATGCCTCTCCACTGTTCAACGCTGCATCAAGCTAATCAGCGACCTCACCCTTTATCACACTTGCGCCGTGACCTCGGCATGTAATCACTGCCATGGCAGCTTCAATTTATGACAATGCTCATTCCAGCGATCTCACCCGAATTATGCTATTTATTCTTGCCGCATTACTGGTGTGACTATGGTATCAACCTCGCAGCCACTACAGTGCCGACCTCACCAGTTACGTTTGCTTACTTTGGTTTTATTTTTGAAATGACTATGCAAGAGCTGTCATGAGAACCCAACAGGACCACAACCTTTATCTTCACGAGTTGGTGACCCAATGTTCTCTCTCTCTACACGTTATTGCTTGTCAACATGCAACAGTGCTGGCTGTCATGAAGTTTACTGCAATGTGGAGTTATTCTATTTGTTACTGACTCTATTGGTGCAACTATAGTGTTCCCTCGACGGTCACTGTGACATCGACCTCAGCTGGCATTATGTATGGTGCCGACCTCACCAGGATTATACTCATTATTGGCACAACCGGAGGATTTCAAGCCAAAAGAAGGTCCAACGCAGTATCGACTTTGGCTCAGGATTATGCATATCTCGATGCCTCTGCTGCTCCACAATAATAGTGAGTCAGCTGTGACCCCGCCCTTTGTTACACTTAAGACATGACCACAGCAACTACTGAAACCTGGGATCTAATTGGCTCACCACGAAAACAAGGGGGCGCACTAGGGAACCAAATATTAAAAAAAATGCACTCAATGATCCTATGGCACTGCGACACAGGCTCGTTATGCTAATGCTACAATTCATGCACGTTAATGGCTATTGGGGCACACCTCATTGCACGCCTATCTCGATCCCTCAATGCACTCAACCTAGGGTAGTGAATAATGGGTGTTCATGTTGACCTTGCTTAGTCGACCTCACAGAAGCTAATGTGGTGGGTGTTGCCTTTCATCAAGAATAATATTTAATTGTATGCCTACGCGACCTCAAGGTCCAGTCACATCGCGACCTCACTGCTAGCTAGCAACCTCAAGTCATAATTACACCACCTCGACCATGTGCATGTCATTGGCTCTGTCAAAGTTTATAGCGGCAACATAAATTCTATGAAGTACAAGCATTATACGTGAATGCTGAAATGGAGTTTAGTGACAACCTCACTGCGTACCTGCCTCGACTCCACAACATATTCGACTTAGGTGTTGCGATTGATGAGCTGCGACCTTGCCAAGTATTACACACTACATACATCGACCTCGTTATGCAATCAACACTGTATGGTCAGCTTGATCATGCCAACCTTGCCAAGTGTGATTTGGCGGGTGCCGCTTCTCACCACAACGAAAGACATCAATTTGCAATTGTGTGCTTCTATGACCTTACTGTTCGATTACATTGCAATATCTCTGGAATGACGACTTTGATTTAAAGTCAGGCATATTTAAATTTGCAATTGTGCGCCCTTGCAACCCCACGGTCTAGCTATACTGCGACCTCACCCCTCAACCTTAATTTATGAGGATGCTAGCCTTGATGGTTTCGTGATCTCACTAGTTGCAACCTCGCGATCGACCCACTACTATGCCAATCTCGACTATGAGGCGATGTATGTTGAGAATTAATGCTGACCTCAGTTCATTGCACGTGGCTGCGTGAATGCTCTGTCACATTTGAAAGCTTTAAATTGATCGAGTTGTAGTGTAAATCGACCTCATGAAAATTTGGTGTGGACGTTAATAGGCAGTGGCCAAAAGCGAACCTAAATATGCTCGAGCCTCCAAATTCATTCAGTGTTTATCTTAAATACTGCAGTATCACCACGATATTAATCATTCAAACATCCTCACGCAATTGGGAAAGCCTAATGTTTTTCAGATGGATCCAAAGTAGTCTCGAGCCATGGGCTAAGATATGTCTTCGACGATCCGACATTTTACCATAGTAATCTGCAATTGCTTACCTCGACCTTGCATCATGCTCAGCCTAGAGGCAGCGGAGGATGCCTCTGTGATCACACCGTGCACATTTCGACCTCACAGTCTTACAAATGGCAACCTCAGCATGCCTCCTTGACGACCATGCAATCTCATTGGACAGCAATTTCGGCCTAATGTCAGGCATTTTTTTTATTCGCAATGGTGTGCAATCTAACGGTCTAGTCAAGTTACGACCTCATCACCAGTGTTAGCAACCTTAATTCCTTAATTTGTGAAGTTGCTTGCTTCGACCTCGACCCTGCAAAGGCTGCTGTGGCAGGTGCCACTTTTCATTACAATGGCGACCTTGTGGGAGCAAATATATGCTCACCTCTACAAGACAATTCCCTCATGCAATCATACTTTGATGGGCCTATATATGACAGAAAAAATCACGTGGGTTGCTGTCCTCTTTATGACAAAAGGATCCAACCTTGGTGCTACTCACAATCAGCAATGCATGGGCCCACTGTGTTATTATTATGCAACTTGCCTTATTACAACCACTTGGTCTTGGGTCTATGTAAAGGCCTAATAACATTGATGCCTTCACATTCAGGGGGCTATAGCCACTACGACATCGCATTTTCTATAACTCAAATCCAGGTATATTCTTTCCTCATTCGTAAATTTTGTTTATCTGCCTCGCTAGCAACTTGATTGCTATCTTTTATGCCTCTATTGATTTTATGTGCAACATGCTTTGCACTTAATCAAATATTTCACACAACTCTTAATTATGCATTCCGTGAATTTTTGTTAAAATATTCATGGACCCTATACTTTCTGCCTCTTGGGGATATTTATTCACATGCTATGCTTCTGTCAAAGCTGTTGGAATTTATTGCTTGCCAATGATGCTTTCATTTCTCGATTTTATGGGGGCTACTTTATCTTTTCGGAAACCATATGATAAAATTGCTTACTCTAAACATCGATCTATATTTGGAATGCTTGGTATATCTATCATGTTATCCTTGGGTTGAGGACTTTGGTCCGAGTTTACAAGCATCGATCTCAACATGACTTTGGGTTTTGCAATTTGGCTCTCTCCTGGGCAAACCCTGCTACTTAATGCATGGCTCAATTATTATTTGTCAAATTCATGACATTAGAAATCCTCTAGAATATTAATTGTTATGTGATGCTTCTCTGGCTCAATTGCATCAATTATTATGTTTGTTCAGGCAAAATTTTATGCCAGGCTATTCTAAATGGGGAATCCTAATAATTCACATGAATTATTTCGATTACATAATTTTGTTGGGCTATATAAATGTTGTGTACAATTACCACTCACCTCTTAGCCTGTGATTTTTATCTTTAGTACTAATTAATTGCAAGCACATCATTCGTGTTGAGGAACTCCTATATTCATACCATCTAATGTTCATGGCACAACAAAATCCATGTCTTAGTAGCTCCAATTGTATACATTGGTTAATCTTCCTAGGCTACATTGATGCTCAACATGCTCATATGCTCACACGGCTAGTTTTGCTACATGCAATGATTGTCAGAATATTGAAATTGATTGATTGATAATTTTATTCTCACATGATATTATTATCATTATCATCATGGATGAACCACATAGCAACAGTTTTTCTTTATCACAAATTATGCCTTAAAAGCAAATTATTATTTGCATATACTAATGAAATACTTCATTACTTTTGTGCAAGGGACACTCGTACCTCATGAGGATAATTGCATTTAGGTGGGCGACAAGATTGTTAAATCTTACTCTGATGCCCTCAAATAAATGCACAACTACTATAACGCTTATTCAACATACATGGCTCGAACCCTAGCCCCCGCCTCTAGCACATTTCATGCACATGAGATTATTGTATGCCACATAAATGATTTTAGACCTCAAGGTCGGTGAATCTGGATATCCAAGGTCGAGGTGGGCCTCCATCAAGTTGCCCCGCCTTGACAAGGATGCCGACCTCAGGGTGGATGCCCACCAAGGGTGGATGACCACCTCAGGGTGTGTGGATGTGATGCACTCGCAGATGCGAGAAGTT
>JAESVK010054176.1:0-12079 GCA_017140935.1 Hamamelis virginiana | reverse complement strand
CTTTGAATCGAGCTTCAAAGTGGATGAAGCCTCCAAGGTATCCACATATGCACAAGACCTCAAGAACCCTAGCTACTTGACAACACTTTGCAAGAAACTAGCTTGGAGAGGGAGTGGGGATTTCGGCTATAGAGGGAGAGAGCTTTAGGGAATTCGGCCCTTAGGGTTTTCTCACTTCTATTAGCCTCCACTTAGTGTTGACTAGGTTGCTTAGTGCTAGCTAGACCCATCACCTCTTATTTATAGAAAATATTTATCTTATTTGTAATTTGACCTCTCACTTATTAACTATTAATAAAAAGGATCAAATTAATAATAAATAGGAATATTCCCCTCCCATAAATTCAAAAAACTCACTTATGCCCTTAATATGTGTGACCCTTTGGGTTCACTCCAACCTAGTAGTGGACAGGGACATCTCAATGTCTCCTAAAAATAGAAACTTTCTATTTATGGTTCAATTGGAACAATTCTAATTTTGCCCTCAATGATAACATTTACCATTAGGCCTTTACTAAAGGTAAAGGTACAATCTGTTTTGGAGGAGTCGACACGTGTCAAGCTAAAGGTACAATCTGTCCTACTCATCCGTATTTCCTCACAAGATACAGGAATTACATATAACAAAGTGATATGGTATGTCATACACAATATGTCCCAAATTGTCACATACAAATATTATTCGATGAATCGAATAATATTGCCAACAACCTTGACAAATAAGCAAATCAATGATCAATATACAATCTGAATAATATCAACACGTAATACATATGATATAAGAATGCAATAAAAGATGCAACAACAACCTTAAAATCTGACCAACAACCCTTATCGAAGGATTTAGATGAGTCAGGAGTGCAACCCAAGGTAAACCTGTAATTTACTGCAATAAGCATGGGTGAGCTTTCACATGTTCAGTAAGGGATAATATAACCTCTACGAATTAATAACAATACATTAATACATGAGATACTTATATAAAATAGTTATTTATAAAGTTCATTGAATTTTTAAAACAACTAGTAAACCATTGTTTAAAAATATGTGTGGACTTTCAGTGAAAAACCAGGTCCTCCAGTACAACTCCAGTAACCAATAACCAGGCGTATACCACGCATGCGGAATACCCCGTCGCATGTGGACAATAGCCAAATAACATCCTCAATCCATAGCATGGTGATACCCCCACACAAGGACTCGACATATTGCCATCGGTATGGACCTCGGCCAGATTGGCATATGCATCGCCTCAACGAGTCCCTAGCATATCCAATCATGGACTGAATCATATTACAGGGTTGCTGATTCTAGGCTAACAAGCCTTTAGCTCAACCGGGCTACTAACCAAATCCCAAGGACGGAGACCGTAGTCACGCCGTCTATAGTATCAAGTAGGGCCATGGGCCCAAACCCCCAATGATACAATTCAGTCCACATACATATATATACATGCATGTCCTGAAATATAATAAATATCATGCAATGCCCACCGGGTGAAGAAACGAGGAGTGAACTCTATACTGGTCAATTCAGCCACGCGTGGTAAAGATCCAATAATCATCGCCATATAATGTCCACTGGGATTGAAGAGACGAGGAGTTCTCTATATACTGGTCAACTTCATCCTTCCATGATATAAATCACAACAACCAAAGTCCATTAGGCATGGAAGCCAATATTCAGTAACCAGAGCCTCAACTCAATCAATATAAAAACATTTCTTGAAACCAATGTTATTTCCAAAAGAACAGTGAATGGCATATTGTGTTGTCAAAAACATTTATGATACATAAAACCTTCCAGAAATGTGGTTTATTCAGATAATAATATCAAAATCAATCATTTCTTTAAACAGTCAAATCATATGCCCATTCATTTAGTCAATAACATCAACAGAAGAATATATCCAAATTCTCACATTTATCATGATTTGTCAAAAGTAAAGTATTTCTATTTGAAAACCATTTGATAACATTTAAAACATGCGACACAATATATACAGTTCATAAACAGGTGTATTCTATGTATCTATTTGTCAGAAAGATAAACAGTAAGGTTCGCAAGTGTTTATAATTCAAATCATTAAGAAAGAGTATAAAGTTCATATGGTTCTTAAAACAATTGCAAAACAGATATATCATTATCAACGGTAAAATGTTACTTATCCCTACCTCAATGCCACAATGTATCCAACCCTTTTTGAGGCTCCACGAGCCTCCCAAATGCAATGCTCAATGCACCCCATTACAAATGGTTCTCCAAAGAACCTTTCAATTGGAAACAACAAACAAAGCAAGCAAAGAATTACAAGAAAGCACAATAGTTCCTTAAATCAAAAGTAAAACGACTAGTCTCCCAAAACTACTCACACGAGAACCCAAAGACTAAAACTCCAAATACTAAACCAAAGGCCCTAAATATCTCATGACATAAACTTAAGGATGAAAAGATGCTACACAATGAATTTCGTGGCCAAATGCCAAAAGGTTTGAAAAATATACCTTAAAGAAGATGAAGGGTACAAAAAGAAGGGCAATTATGGTATTTCACAAAATATTTCTCTTTCCAAAAATTATTTGACTCAAAACCAAAATATTTAGAAACCAGACTTCATAAGCTTTCTGTACATATAAATTACGCCCAAAACGGAGTCCGGATGAAGAAAATAGAGCGAAACGAAGAAATATGAACTTATTTTCACAAAAATATCAAAACAGGGTGTCTTAGTTGACTAACCAAAGGATTAGTCGACTAAGCCATCGATTAGTCGACTAGTCACTCATGCTTAGTCGACTAAATGCAAGGCAGAAACTACCCGATCCAAATGCAGATGAACTAGTCGACTAACCTCCCTTGCTTAGTCGACTAGCTCACTGCAGAATCGCCATTAACGGCCTACAACTAAGCTTCAACCTTAGCCAATCACAACCACAACCTCCTAAACTCCAAAATACATCAAAATAAACTCCAACCAAGCTTGATCTACCATAAAACCCAAAAAAAAAACAACCAACAACCAAGATTCATCAAGTTTCCAACTTAAAAACTCATAAACTTTACAAAACCCACATATAAACTATAAAACTCCCAAAACTTTTCAAATCTTCCAACACAAACATAAAATCAACCCCCAAACACCTTCTAAACATCAATACACATTCAAAAAACCCAACACCAAACCTATAAACCCCTCAAATCCGAAAATACATAAGTAAAAAGGAACGAAACCACATTAAACAAACTTAGAAGCTTACCTTCTCCGGCGATAACCACACTCTGGCGAGCTCCGGCAAGTTACTTCCCTCTCCCTCACTCGGTCTCTCTTTCTCTCCCATGGTTGATCAAATAGAAATGAGAAAAAGGGTTTTGACCCTTTTCATATACTCAATGGCAAAACCGTATTTTTTTTTTTGAAAAATCATTAAAATATTCATATAAAAGGAAATGAAAATTTGGGTTATCACAGATTCAAACTGAGAATTATCTTTGTGAACTAACCCTGGCATTCTCTCTCATCAAGTGAGAGTGATGATTCCTTATTCCACACTCATCTATCTTCATGCATAACTTATCAGAGCCAATGAGTACCGATTACATCCTGATGGATAAGGATGTATGAGATATTATCAAACCTTAACAACTTATGCATAAGACAACTATGGTGTCTTAGGACTAAGGACTACCAAATAAATGGACATAACAATAGAATATTCATTTGACTTAAACTCCATAAGAATATTTTTATAGATCATGCTCAGTGTATATGTTTTCTAACATGCACTCACATATTAACTACAGTGTCACTACACTGATAGGAAAGACTACCTATCCTCCTATTGGAGTTAGTTTAAATCTATGTTACTCTTAGTGGTTTATAAATGTCCACTTTAATAAACCTATGAGTAGGAACCCTTTAGAATAAATGTGTACGAGAAATATCAGTCTCCCTATCTCAACAACTTAGATATATATTTCTCCTATCATTTATTCATGGACTTTGTCATATACATGTTTAATAGATAAGACAAGTTATACCTTCTAATTAATATAATATAAAATTGATATGCCCTTCAGAATTGGTTTTAGGGCATATCTCTAACAATCTCCCGCTTGCACTAAAGCCAATCAGCATAGTATCATTTACTAGTGTTCGTAAGATGAGGCTTTTAACACACACTAAAGGTGTTATGGCAATGGAGACTTCATGCAAACCAACTCTGCAATTTTATTTTTTTCAATAATAGTAATTAAACAAAAATCCGCTGCCAACTCTGATGTCCTAATAAATGAGACCTGTGTGCTCGAAAGAAATCATTTTGTACTAGACATTCCTTTAGGCAATTTTGTAAATAGCATCCCTTTATAAAATTTCTTTATATTTTATCAAGTATTTCATTCTTAAACTATTTTAAGAATATACTTGTTTCTATTCATAATCTCCATTCTGAATCAATCAATCAATATCTGCCAAAAAATCAATTGTAGCATTAATGATATTGATTTAAGTACATTATCTTTAATGATATGAGTCCCATATTTCTAAAATATTGAGCTCATATGAAATTCCTCACAAAATCGAACTTTTGTAGAGATTTAAACTTTTGTAGAGATTTGAATTCCTACAACGTTTATGTAATTCTCAATACTACGTTAATATTTAAAGTATGTACTTTATAAAGAAAATCAAGAATAATATCGATGACTTTATTGCTCCCACTTGCCTTTTGAAACAAGGTATTTCATGTATTAATCTTAATAACTTAAAATTCATTTGATGTTTCACTAAGGTACAGTTTTCAACTATTGTGGAAACATTGTTTTCCAATAACTCTTTATTTGAGAAAACAGACTTTTGAAGTTTATTTGAAATATCTCATAATTCCAAATAATCTTTAACTTTATCGTTTAACATTTTTAAGGTCAATTAGTGATATAAGATTCAACCAAAATATTCTTAATATTTTTCTTTTAGTTTTACTTCATATGAATCATTTGAACTTTTCAAATATTCATAGTTTAGAATTATTTGAACGCTTTTCAAATGTTCAAATAGATATGAAGTATTCAAACTTAAATATTAGGATTATACATCTTATGTATTATCCTTTTAATCTCCAAGGAAATCGGTTCATATTAATTAATGAATCAAAATTCATTTATAATGTGATCCATTTAAGTTAAATCCTTATATACTATTACATGCATTTATTCAAAGCATTCATAAAGAGAAAAGAACTTTAAATCAATTGCCAGAAATAATCCAAAATATCTAATATCATAGAATAACTCTTTTAAATAAACAAAGTATTCAAAACTAAATAAAACTTCAAAAGAAGTATTTATTACAACTGGCAATAATATTAAAAGTTCTTATAATCTAAATAAACTAGTCAAGAATCAAGCTTCAATATCAAAAGCAGCAACTCTTGATCCTTTTCCAAAAACTTTCCCCTTGTCTCCTACATACAATCATATTGTATAAAAACACAATTAAGTATCTTATATCATAAGCAGAATACTAATTCTTAATTAATAAATGAATAAAGAAAGGACGTACCATTAGAAGAACCATTCTTCAATGAAGTTAGGTACTCCTTGCAATTTCTTATCCAATGAACAGTGGAAACACTATCATTTAGATGTCTTCTTCTTTATGCCCTATTTTGGTTTATCATTGGACTTCTTCTTCTTCTTCTTTCCCTTGCCCCTATGCTTGGTTCTAGAAGTTGAAGCCCCATCGATAGCCAAAACGTTCCCTTTGGAGTCCCTTTTCAAGGTTTCCTCAGCAGTTACCAACATGTTTATCAAGTCAGTCAGAGACAAATTTACATTCACATCAGACATGTGAAAATTCATAACGAACTGTTTGTAACTCGCAGGAAGGGAATGAAGTAGTATGTCAATACCCATCTCAGATGTAATATCTACACCTAGATTGTTTAATGAGTTTATGTTCCGGATCATCTTGAGGCAATGCTCATTAACAGATGTACCTTCCACCATCTTGCAGGAGTAGAGTTCACCAACAGCATTGTACCTTACAATTCTGCTTTGTGAACTATACAACTCCCTAAGATGTAATAGGATTGAATGTGCACTGTCAATGACTTATTGTTGTCTTTGCAGTTCATTGGTCATTGATGCCATCATATAGCACCTCGCCTGCACATTATCCTCGAGCCACTTGTTATAAGTAAATCTCTCATCCTCAGATGCCCCCTCAGGCAAAGAATTGGGGCATGGGGTATTAATGACATAGTCTATCTTGTCTGCAGCTAAGACAATTTTCAGGTTTCTTAACCAGTCTTGGAAATTGGAACCAGTCAAACGGTTGTCATTAAGTATTCTAGAGAGAGGGTTTAAAGTTGCCATCTACAACAGAAAATAACAAATATAAATTTCATATTAATAAACCATAAAAAATTTTTGGTCTTTAAGTTTTACGGTATCTCCCACTATTTTATTCAAATCTCATACTCCCTTTAATGAGACTTGGGAATTTCAACATTGAATTTCCTTAGTGGGGATTGGGGTCCCATTAAGAATTAGTAATCCTCACATAATAGGTTCTTGGATACTAACTCTTAATGAATTGATAACTCTTTATCCTAATGTTTCTCAAAGCAAGTTTCAATCTTCCTTTAGCCTCTAAAATATAATACCCTCACATAATAGGTTCTTGGATAGTATATTTTAGTTAAGTCACACCCACCATTCACACAAGTATGGTCAACGTTCTGATGCACGCCACACATAATAGGTTCTTGGGATGCACCAGCTTCTCACCTCATGATATCCTATATGCGATAAGATAAGATGAACCCTCAGGATGGACATGTTCCCGTATATCTACAGCTAAACACACCAATCACAAGAATCCCCTTACCTTATAATGGTGGGAGGCTAGGATAAGGCTCTTGGCTTCTTCCTTACAACTTAATTTTGAAATAAAAGGGTTTTGTAAAAGGACTCATTTTATAAACACATTTTATAAACATACATCATATGCATCACACATATATATATCGAATATATATAAATATTTAAACCTACTTTTATTATTAGTCCTTGAGTATCCTCCCACTATCCTCCTAGAGGTTATGGTGGATTCATTTTGAACATATAATAAATTGGGTATAGGCCCAACAAGCATACATCACATATATAAATGGGCCTTGGTATGATTATGGACTTTTAAGGGTGGGTTCAAGCTTTGAGCCAAAAAGATGAACCCTATGTCTAATTAGGAGAGGGTTGTGTGATCGTAATTAAAACTATGTAACTATTACATAATGACTAAAAGATCTTCTAAAAGTCTTGTAGTCGTCGCCAAGCCCTTCTTAAGTCCTTGCTTTTCTCTAGTACAAAAACTCCACCATGCATCTCGGGTCCACCACTCGCCTTCTTGAATTGAAAATTACAATTTATAAAAGAAAGAAGGGGATTAAGGAGAAAAGATTTACATAGGGATAGAGAGGGAAAGAGGCATACAAGCCCCAAAATAATTACATCACCTTATTTAAACTACTTTAAATACAACCCAATAAATAAACCATTCACATCTAATGCGGCCAATCACAACTTATTAAATTGGTCTGAAGTCCATAATCATCCATTCACAATTATACAATCGTATTGCATAAATAAAAGCTACATAAAGTAGAAGGCAATGATGGCAATGGCATATAATTAATTAAAGTCATATCATTATCATTGTCCCATAACAATAATAAAGCTATTATTATTATCTTATAACAATAATATATTCATTTTAATCTTATTAAAAGAATCCCATCATATCTTAAATGATGTTACTAGTCTCTTTCATAAAACAAGTAAAACTCCTAATTGTCACTATTAGGGTTTTAAATAAATAGAATTTAATTTGAGAAATTATTCTCATAATTCCTACCATGCATTTAACACTTTAATATGCTTAGTAGATTAATCAACATTAGCCTACAATGGTGGAATTAAATAATAACTCAAAATAAAAATTCTATGAAAGAAACAATTTCTGTTTTTCAACAAAAAACTTAGAATTCAACTATTGTTTTGGGACTAAACTTTCATTTGTTAAAACTAACTTTTAAAATGTGAGAATACACTATTTCACAAGGTTTTTAAGTCCTCTTTCAAATGGCATAGGTCTCGTTTAGTGATTCCAACGTATGGTATTACTTTAAAGCAATTTGTGACATGAACTCCAAACCCGGACAGATTGTCGGAATTTCTTTACAAATAGCTTTATACGGTCTAACCTAGAACGAATTAAGTCATAGGAACACTTCAATTCACTAGGTTTTTTTAGTCCTCTTTCCAATGGAAGGGGTCTCATCATGTGATTCCAACGTTTGGTATCACTTTAAGGCATTTTGCAATAGAGAGTCAGAATTTCCAGATTTGAGTCTTAATCACAAAAACCTTAGTACAGCTAACCTAGGTCATATTAAGTCATGGGAATTCTTCCTAAACTTAAATAAGACCTTATATTAAGGAAGTTGATAGGAGGCTAGCTTTACAAATATTAGAAAGCATTTTTCATAGATTTTACAAATGCTACAAAGTTGCTGCCCAGAAAAACAACAACCTTGTTTTAATTTTAAAACGATTTTAAAATTAATCCAAATAATATATAACCATGCCAAAACACTTTTAACATGACAATATATAATTAAGAAACATCCCTAAATGTTTTTAAACTAATTAAAACATTAATACATCACATGTATTGCTCAAACTCTCAAGAACACCATAGAGGGGTTTTTATAAGACTAGTTTCATGTAATCTACTTGTTCTTCATTTTTAATTTCCAAAAACAATAAAATTAATTTTGAAAACTTCATAAAAGATTCATAAATCAAGTGAAGAACATAAGGCATGAAACATAATTAAAAGGCCATTAGGGTTTCCAAAACCCTAGTGGCCGTGAGATAGGTGTGAGAGAGAGAGAGAGAGTAAGCTAGGGATAGGGTTAGGGTTAGGGTTAGTGTTAGGGTTTCTCAACCTTACCTAATCCATCATGTTAGGGTTTCCATAAACCTTAATTAGGGTTGCCATTTTTTCCTAAATTCAAATAACTCATAAAGGAAAGAATCAAATCAAAATAAGAGAATTTCCTAAACTTGAACAATTTCAAAATAGGAAATTGGGATTTTTCAAGATATGAATTAGGGTTTCTAATTCCAATCAAGAAACATCTCTAATATGATTTAGGGTTTCCTAAACAAAAAATCAGCCACTATGTCAATTATGTTATTAGGGTTTCCCAAGCCCTAATCACCATTGTTAACAATTTAACAAAGCTTCATTAACATGCTAATTTAAACAATTTTAAATCAAGCAAGAACAAGCATCGAGATTCAACATTTAAATAATTTAAAATTAATAAAGAATCATGCAATTATGTTTAGGGTTCAAAACCCTAAGTAGCCAAAACCAAGAGGGTAGAAAACCCTCATGTCCAGCCGTGAATCCTAATGGGGTTTCCTAAAACCCTAAATGCCAAACAAGCTAGGGTTTCTAACCCAAGCTTAGTGTTCTAATTTCCAAAATCAAGAACATCATCCAATTAATCTTAGGGTTTAAAAAATCCAAGAATATATCATCGCCATTGATTATAGGGATTCTTAAACCCAAATCAAGAGCCACCAGGAGCAAGAACCAACTAGGGTTTGAAAAACCCTAGTGGCCGAATTCAAGAAAGAGAGAGGAGAGAGAGGCCGAATTTCATGTTAGGGTTTTTATCAAAACCCTAAAATCCAAATACCAAAGGGGACAAAACCCCACATGGCTGTGAACTTCAAGGGTTTCTCATCAAAACCCAAACATCAAAACACCAAGAGGGAGGAGAGAGAGAGGGCCGAGAACACCACGAGGTTTACCCTTCATGGCCAAAACCTTGATGGGAGTAAACCCTCATTGCCGAAAACCATAGGGGTTTATCCCCACATGGCCAAAACTCATAGCTAGGGTTTCTAGCAAACCCTAGTTGCCAAAACAATAAACAAAACAAGGGATTCATCAAGAACCCTCCATGGCTGAATTCTAGGGTTTCATAAACCTTTTGATTTTCAAACTTTAAATGATTATATCCATCACTAGCCATCATCATATTCATGATCATGCTTGAGTTGGCTTTGATACCACTGAAAGGATTTGATAGAAAAAGGATTCGCAGCGGAAGACGAACAACAAAAATTTTGTAATCTTGAATCCATCCATCAAATACAAACAAGGAATGAACACAAGCATCGAACCATGAATATTAAACAAGAATACATATTTAACAATATTAAATATACTTTACTTGAATGCCTTTAATGTATCTTCGAATCGAGCTTCAAAGTGGATGAAGCCTCCAAGGTATCCACATGAGCACAAGACCTCAAGAACCCTAGCTACTGGACACCACTTTGCAAGAAACTAGCTTGGAGAGGGAGTGGGGATTTCGGCTATAGAGGGAGAGAGCTCTAGGGAATTCGGCGCTTAGGATTTTTTCACTTCTATTAGCTTCCACTTAGTGATGACTAGGTTGCTTAGTGCTAGCTTGACCCATCACCTCTTATTTATAGAAAATATTTCTCTTATTTACAATTTGACCCCTCACTTATTAACTATTAATAACAAGGATCAAATTAATAGTAAATAGGAATATTTCCCTCTCATAAATTCAAAAGACTCACTAATGCCCTTAATGTGTGCGACCCTTTGGGTTCACTCCAACCTAGTAGTGGACAGGGACATCTCGATGTCTCCTAAAAATATAAACTTTCTATTTATGGTTCAATTGGAACAATTCTAATTTTGCCCTCAATATTAACATTTACTATTAGGCCTTCACTAGTCATGAGTGACATCTAACAACATATCATGACGTACCCTAGGTATAGGTGAATAGCAAAACTAAATGAACCCACCCTTCATGTTACTTAATCTTCATCTCCTAATGTCATTGTTAAGATAATCAGGTATGGTTATAAGTCAAACCCCTATCTTAACATCTTGTTATATGTTCTACAAAATATAATCTCAATTAGAGGAACCCGATGAAACTTTTTAACAATTCACTTATCACTATGGCCAGAAATTCAAACCGAGAATTATCTTTGTGAATTAACCCTGACATTCTCTCTCATCAAAGTGAGAATGATGATTCCTTATTGCACACTCTTCTATCTTTATGCGTAACTTATCAGAGCCAATGAGTATCGATTACATCTTGATGGTTAAAGATGTTTGAGATACTATCAAACCCTAACAACCTATGCATAAGACATCTATGGTGTCTCAGGTCTAATGACTACCAAATAAATGGACGTAACAATAGAATATTCATTTGACTTAAACTCCATAAGAATTTTCTTGCAGATCATGTTCAATGTACATGTTCTCTAACATGCACCCCAGATTAACTATAGTGTCACTACACTGATAGGAAAGACTACCTATCCTCATATTTGAGTTAGTTTGAATATGTGCTACTCTTAGTGGTTTATAAATGTCCACTTTAATAAACATATGAGTAGGAACCGTTTAGAATATATGTGTATGAGAAATAACAGTCTCCCTATCTCAATAACTTGAGATATATATTTCTCTTATCATTTATTCATGGACCTTGTCATATATATGTTTAATATATAAGACAAGTTATATCTTCTAATTAATATAATATGAAATTGATATGCCCTTTAGGATAAGTTTTAGGGTATATCTCTAACAGCATTAGCCCACCATAACCAATCATATATAGCATTGATCTAATGCTGTCCTGCATCACTATGTTTGTTAGATTTAATTATTAGAACCCACTCTTGGTTTTATAAATGATCAATAAAGGGAATTTTCCTCAAATGCTCAATATTTAGTCCCCTCTCTCTTGCTACAACTTATTCAATTTCAACTTTGATTTGAACCCCAAATTCTTAGTTGTCTTTTTTTATTTTGACATTTTTTTAATGAAGAAAATGCCTACTCTTGGGCGACTTGACCCTTACATGCAGAAGGCACATGTACCTTGTGTCCATCAAGCCTAAAACATAGTTGATGCTGTTGAGGTGTATCATTGTCATG
>JAESVK010054171.1:0-12368 GCA_017140935.1 Hamamelis virginiana | reverse complement strand
CGGGAAAAGGGTGAGCAAAACCACTATTGCTCAATAAGATTCGTAAACCTCAAATACTACATGACGCTTTTGAAAGAAACGTCAGGAATCTCAAATTTTGCAACAAGTTTCAACATCAATCAAACATCACTTATTAAGGTCATCACATATGTGTGAACCAGCCAACCTGGATCGGGAGGCCTCTCTCGTTCACTCTTGGGGTGATGTTTATCTTGAGTGGATTGTGGATGATGTTTATCCGTCTCGATTTATCCTTCTCTATTATCCACATTTATCCTTCTCTATTATCCACTCAAGATAGGGTTTTTTGAAAAAGGGATAAGAGTTTGTAAAAAACTAGGAGTCGCCACCTTATTTTTAGGGAACAAGGAAACCACAAAAAAGAGTTTTATTTTCAATAAAACATTGACCCCATATTTTGGAAAAGCATGGTCTTTTGAATCAAAGTTGGATCCGGGGACTAGGTTACGAAGTGGGAAGGTTCCAAGGATCTCCTTGTAGGCACCCACCTCGCCCTAATTAAAGGTCTCCTAATTAAATTTGGGCTTTATCAAAATATTTTCAAATCAATCCTAGTTATTTAATCAATCACAAAATATGATATATAATATATAATAATAATATATAGTATAAAGTATACACAATCCTAATGGTATTAGGAGACTAGAAGTCAACCTAAGATTGGACTTGCGCCCTATTGACTGCCTACGTACCTTATCAATTGCTTGACAAAGATCAAAGTCCACGTAGTTCGATTACCTTAGGACTCTCCTATTGTAATGAACCATATAGCCAAAAGAATTCTATCTTATCTAGGACTCTAACTTCGAGAGTTTGGATTTGATCAAAACACTTTTTTTGTATAAGAGATGGAATTTCATTCCATTTTAAGCACTTTCAAAATTTTAAAGTTGTTCTCGAAGTAGAGTCCTAAACCAAGTAGAACTCTAGCTTCGAGAGTTTGGATTTGATCAAAACACTTTTCTTTGCATAAAAAATGGAATTTCATTCCTTTTAAACACTTTCAAAATTTTAGAGTTGTTCTCGAAGTAGAGTCCTAAACCAAGTAGAACTCTATTACTATAAAAATTCTTACAACAAAGGATAGTCTTAAGTGGGATCAAGTGATCCCCCTAATCCTAGGGTTTCTAGCTAATCCTAGGTTAGTCTAAATACCTAAAACATTAAAATATGCATGCTGGAATTTCTGGAAAATAAATAAAAAAAATATTATCAAAAGTATAAATAATGCATGAAAGTGTCCTAAATGCAATCTAATTATTCTATGTGAACCTAGGCATGTTTCTATGTTGATTTTGGCCTAAAAAGTGAGTTTTAATACACTTTTAAGTTACTTTAAATCCATGGACAGATTTATAAGTAATCAAAAAGTGGGTTTAAAACCCATAAAATAAAAGAATAAAAAAAATGAAAATGGCCTAATATGCGACCTAATATGATATATCAAAATAATCATGCTTGAAAACAATCAATTTCATCACAAGGGGAAGGGACTTACCTTTGCATGCTCCCTCGAACACAAATCATATTATTCAAACAAGACATAATTAAAATACAAACCTAATATTAACAATATATAAAAAAAAAATAAAATAAAATAAAATAAAATAAAATAAAATAAAAGGAAAACTATTTTAATAAACTAATCCCTAACCTATCATGCATACTAATAAACTAAATCCTATGCATACTAATAAAAAGAAAACTATAAAAGAAAAAAAAAAAAAAAAGAAAAAAAACTAACCTCTTTCTCTGCCTCCTTACTTCGAGCCTTCTCCTCAAGCTCCAAGCCTTCTCTCCAAGGACTCTAAGGACCTCAAAAACTTTAAAACTTAAGCTAGAGTGCTATCGGGGAAGCTTGTGCAATTGCTCAAGCCTCTACTCTCTAAGCTAATTCTCTAAAGCTTATTCTGTGTGTTGTAACTGATTTCAGGGTCCTCTATTTATAGGTTCACAAAGCTATAGCAAGCTTTTCATTTTTCCGATGTGGGACAGAGTGGATTTCATTATTCTACACTACGTGCAGGCTCGTTGGGCTCGTTTTAAGTCCAAATTTGACGATTCAAGTGTCAAAACGATCGTGATTCGATTCTCCATGTTTTAAGAAGTGTTTGAAGTGAAAATGCATTGACCAAAGTCAAAGGTTTAGGAAACAGTCGACCGATTAGCTGTTTAGAGCCTGCCGGGCCCAAATTAGGGTTTTGAGATTTGCTAACCGATTGCTTTCGAAATCATTTCTTCTTCTTGAAACAAGTTTTAAAATGTTTTAGGAAAGTGTTTTGAAGCCTTTGAAGGCTTTGGTTTGATAAAAAATATCGAATCTCGGTCGCTTTCGGTTGAAACCCTAATCTGGGCTTTAAAAGGGCCTTTCGAGCTTCAAGAGCCAATCATGAGCCAGAAGGCTCAACTGACCTTGCCACTGATCAACTTAGCTACAAAACACACTTTAAATATCTATGCCAAAGCCTTGAGACCATTCGAGACAAGATCGACAATCATTCAGGGCTTTTGTGATTCAAAGGACAAAACTGCCATTCAGTCACAAAAAACCTTATTTTCTATCAAGCCTAGCTCAGAATGTCATGAAATTTTGCAGGGATGTTCCTAGACTCTCTAAAAACCTAATGCAAAAAGAACCGACTCAATCTGACCTAAAAACTTACATGTGATAATGACCTCTACCTAATTACCCACAAAGGGTAA
The DNA here is from genome assembly GCA_017140935.1 of Hamamelis virginiana. Lineage (NCBI taxonomy): Eukaryota > Viridiplantae > Streptophyta > Magnoliopsida > Saxifragales > Hamamelidaceae > Hamamelis > Hamamelis virginiana. The sequence continues at coordinate 9,644 of JAESVK010054171.1, read as the reverse complement.
AATTGGCAACTTAGGGTTTTGACACCCTATTTCACCTCTAATCATAGGCAACCATTCATGACCATACTCATGGTCAAAAATGGATGTCTACAATATGTAATTTATTTATATATTGCAAAACCAACACCTTATAGTAAGATCATCATATTTGTAATTTATTTTCATATTACAGAATATATCCATCACCTTTTCACAATAATTGATTTCACACATCATGCATGCTTTATGCATATGACAGATATACAATGCAATGCTCATGCAGTCATACCTGTCATTTATTCTGTTCTGCCTCTCCTGCAAAACATAGAACATTCACATGGATGGCTACCTCATTTTAGGGTATCACAACCATCCATTACAAATTATCTCACTCAACATGCACGCTTTATGCATATGACAGATATACGATGCAATGCTCATGCAGTCATACCTGCCATTTTCTCAGTTCTGTCTTTCCTGCAAAACAGAAAACATTCACACTGATGGCTACCTCATTTTAGGGTATTACAACCATCCCGGATGGCTACCCCACCGGGTACACAACCATCCTACCACAACAGCATACCTTTGCCCCCGGTGCTAGGGTATGTATATCACCCAGTCCCCACCTTTTTAGGACCTACCGCGATTGTCACTCATTGGCAAGAGGATTTACTTGCTGTTTTTAGCAAGGGTGATATATTAGTGCACTAACTGTTTCCAGGATCTTTTGTCCATCGGTGGTATCTCAACTCCTCGTTTCCACAGTTCATAATCACAGTTCATAATATGCATGCCAGTTATATCAATGCTATGCATATGAATCATCATGCCCACTCACTGGAGCCATCACCTCATTTCCACACTATCTCACATGTAACTGTGCTACAGTAACACTTCGTACCTCTCTAAATAACAATATTCCCTTTTACTTGTTTGCGTAACATATGCACCCATACACATATGTCCACATGACAAGCGCCGGTTTAATTTTTCTTGGGTTACGTACCCCTAAAAAAATTCATGTTTGTTATTAGGAGATGTATGCTGTGTACTTATAAACCCAATCACTTTCACAAAACATCACAGCTTCATGCCATATGCCAATTTTATTGTGCAATGATTATGGCAATTATCACATGCATATATATTTTATGCATGACAATTAACATGCTTCATACACATATCATGTTATTCATAATAACAGCATGTTATGAGCTCTTCAAATATCACATGCATAAAATTTACATACTCCATGTATTCATGTTATTCACAATAAGCAGTAACAGCATGTTATAAGTTTTGCCAGTATCTCATGCTTGAGTTTAAACGAATCAAGATAATCATCTTCAGAATAAAATATATTCTTAATTATGTTCATGTACATATTCTCATATCAACAGTTCATGTATAATAATTCATGTATACATCTCATGCATATTGACTCGAGTATATATCTCATTTGCAGAATAATTCATGTATACATTTCATGTATATTGACTCAAGCATCTATCTCATTTGAAGGATAATTCAGCATTTATCCAAGCATATAAGATCATAAATAAATAACTTTCATAGCAAAAATTATGATAACAGTAGTAACTGTATTCAATTTCACAATTATTTTTTTTTATATGTATTTGCGTACAAAATTTGGGTTTCGATCCCGTGACCTATGGGTTATGGACCCACCACGCTTCCGCTGCGCACTCTGACCTAAAACATATCCTAAATAAGTCCAAGGATTAGTCCTAGGTCAAAGGAATAATTTCTTTTTAAAATTTCAAATCATTCAATAGTTAAAATTTTTCCCAAAAATCCTCATTTAGCTTCCAAAATTTGCAGAAAATTAATGGGGCGGTCTCAGTCCCATTTTAATTCACCAAAAATATTAAAATATGTATAAAAACATTCATAAAGTAGTTTGAGGCAAAATTTGTTAGAAAACTATAGGGTTTAAGTCAAAATTTAGACTTTTAAAAATATCACGACACTTTAAAAATTCTCCGAGAATTTTCTAGTGATCAAAAACACCCCAAACCACCTTAAACATGTTTAAAATTGAAAAATACACATTTTGAAAAAAATTTGGGGACACGTGGCAGCCACACGCGCCGCCACGCGCGCGTGGATGCTCCCTGGCACTATTCATCATCTTCTCCAATTTTTCTCCATTTTTGCAGATTTTCAAAGCTTCAGTTCTCCCTCTACAAAACTCCAAATTCGATGAAACTAGTTTCTAAATTTCCATAAAATCATCCTCTACAACATATCCAAAATTTGGAATTTTTGGAATTAACCTCTATTTTCTCGGTATTTTTCTCTCCCACGGCTTCCAAAATTCACCAAAAATAATTTAATAATGGGAAAAATATGAGGTCACCATGATAATTCATGGTTGAACCTCTAGTATCCATGAAAAATAGCCACAACTTTCAGTTAGGTCGTTTGGCATGAAAACTGAAAAATCCCTATTGTTTCCACCATTAAAGCTTCATGGAAGCTCTCTCTCTACAAATTCTCACTCTACACTCATAATTGGAACTTGAGCTCACTAGGGTATCTTAATATGACTAAAAGAAGAAGGTTTAATGCCATGTGGGGTTCCAATTCGCAGTGTATAACAAAATTGAATTTCACATGAAACCATATAAAAACATGAGTTTTATGAACTTTGGGTGAGTTTTGGGAGCGTGTAATGGCTTCCAAAATTCCTCAATTTCATCCAAATCAATCATGGGGTATACAAGGTTTAAGAATCATACCTTACTTGTGATTTTCGTGTAGGTTTGCACTCTCAAAAATTGCTCAAAAGTAGCCCCTTCCCAGTCCGAAAATCTGGAATTTTCTCCCCTCTCTTCCTCTTCTCTTCCTTCTCTTTCTCTCTTTCTCTTCCTCTCTTTTTCTTCTGCAGACCCTCCTTACTTCCTCTCCACGAATTTCTCTCTCTCTCCTGATTCTTGGTCATCAAGAATCTCTCTCTCTCTCTATCTTAATTACACTTAGCACCTGGTTTGCTCCCATTGGTGAGCTTGATTAGCAAGCAAACCAGCTGCTCAACTCCCATTGGTGACCTTGATTAGCAAGGAACCAGCTGCTACAAGCTCATTGGTGAGCTTGGTCAGCACACAAACAGATGCTACATGCTCATTGGTGAGCTTGGTTGCCAAGAAATAAGGGAATTTGGGTGCATTAAGGTGCACCATAAGCAATCTAGACCCTCATTACATGTTTGGACATTTGGCCCAATCAAAATCAATCATATGTGCAAGCAAATTAATCAAAAAACTATATATGTATTCAAAAAAATATATGCAGACATATGCATATATTATTTTTAACAAATTCAGGGTCTCACATTATGCCTTATTTTCTAGACAGGATTGAACTGATCTACTGAAAAAATGCACTTACCAAACAGTACTAAATAAAAACTAGACAGGCTTATCCTCAGCTTGTCAGGTTCTTAAGTTTGCCAAACACCCCCTTTGTTCAACATGAGCCATAAGAAATGTGCCTTGAGACCTCAACTTTCAGGCTTAAACTTTGTTAGTCTCACTTCTCAATTTTAGAGGTTCACAGCCACGAGTTTTGTGAAAACAACATAATAGAGCAATCTCTAATTAAATCCCAAGTTTTGACAAGGAGTGTGGGCTTTGGTTGAACTGTAATGGTGGAATAGGATTTGTGTTCTAACCTATCTTAAGTCTAGATTAAGCATTAATGTGAGTTTTATTATAAGAATTTTCTAAAATTTTCTAAATTAAGCATTCAACCCCAGACCAAACATCAAGAACAAACCCAAAACATTAAAAATTTGTGTAAAACACCCAAACGCCAAAAACCCACATCCAAACTCGCTGTTCTGACTCAGAAACTTCAAACATGATACACAGTCCATCAAGAAAAACCTTCCAAAATTTTGCTGAAATTGCTTATAAAACTCAAGAACAGAACAAAAAATAATTAACAAACAAAAGCGACCCGAAATCTGCATGTGGTCGTGAATGACTCATGCATTCAGCTCCAATTTTATTTTATTTTGTTGTTAAAACGAATGGGTCAACCCATGATATATGGGCATGGGTCAAGATATATATGACATGTTAAATTTTGTATAACCGAATGGATCGACCCATGATATATTGTTAGTGGGTCAGGTCGACCCATGAATATTGATTGTCGGGTCGGGTCGACCCATGATATGCGGGTATGAGTCAAGATATATATATATGACATGTTAAATGCGGCAATTTTATTTTATTTTAAGTTTATTTGTTGGCATGTATATGCGGGGAAAAAAAAAGGATCGACCCATGATATATGGGTTAGTGAGTCAGGTCGACCCATGATATATGGGCATGTGTCAAGACATGGTAGTTAAATGGGTATATGTCCCGGACCGGAGAACAAAAATCATATAAATGAATTTAATAGTTGGGTATCCAATGGGCACCCATGGGTTACCCATATCCAACCTAATTATAAATAAGTTTAATTGGGTGGCCCAATTATGACCCATTTATTAAAATGTATCAATCCATACCCATTACTACTAAATGGATTTGGGCGGGTAAATGTGTTTGGGCTAATTTTGCCACCCTTATACCGCAGTCATACAGAACCTTTCTCATTTTGTTGATCTCAGAGATGTTTACCTTGATCATGAATTTGTTATAGTGGGCATTTCGGCATCAACAGGTAGTGCCTATGCTTCGCATACAATTTACTCATGGAGCTTTAGTTCAAATAATGTACAATTTGAACAACCACAAATTGATCAACCGGCAAATGACAAGAAAGTAGGACTAGTGGTGGGGTTGAGTGTCGGTGGATGTGTTTTGGTTGGTGGGTTAGGGTTGTTAATTTGGTTTGCCTTGTGGAGGAAGAGGAAAAGAAGGGAAAATGAAGATGATCATGTGTTTGATGAGTTCATGGATGACGAATTCGCAAAGGGAACTGGACCCAAGAAGTTTTTGTATAGTGAATTGGCTCGTGCCACGAACAATTTTTGTGGAGGAAGAGAAGCTTGGAGAAGGAGGTTTTGGTGGGGTTTATAGAGGCTTCATAAGAGAATTGAATTGCTATGTTGCTGTCAAGAGGGTATCGAAGGGGTCTAAACAGGGGACAAAGGAGTATGCAGCAGAAGTAAAGATCATTAGTCGATTGAGGCACAGGAATTTGGTGCAACTCATCGGTTGGTGCCACGAAAAAAGAGAACTCCTACTTGTTTATGAGTTCATTCCAAACGGAAGCTTAGATTCTCATCTATTTAAATCAAAGAGTTACTTAAGATGGGAGGTGAGGTACAAAATTGCTCAAGGATTAGCCTCGGGGTTGCGCTATCTGCACGAAGGATGGGAACAATATGTAGTGCATAGGGATATAAAATCGAGCAACGTTATGTTGGATTCAAATTTCAATGCTAAACTTGGGGATTTTGGGTTAGCTCGGCTTATTGAGTATTGACCATGGAAAAGAATCACAAACCACAGTTTTGGCTGGGACCATGGGCTATATGGCTCCTGAATGTATGAGCACAGGAAAGGCCAACAAGGAATCAGATGTTTACAGTTTTGGCATTGTAGCATTGGAGATAGCCTGTGGAAGAAGACCCATTGATTCCAGGGCAGAAGAAATGGAACACTTGATGATTGTTGGGCTTTGGTGTGCTCACCCAGATTTCAATCTCCGGCCTTCCATAAGACAAGCAATTCATGGGCTTAGTTTCGAAGCTCCACTGCCCATTCTCCCATCCAAGATGCCCGTCGCCACATATTCTGATCCTCCGGCCAGTGAATACATCTACATTTTCAATTTCCTCTAGTACTGCTGTTGCTTCTGAGACCACCCAAACCCATTCTTCAAGTTATAATTACAATTAACACAAATTCCTCGCAGTTCACCACGTCATCTACAGCTTCTTCACCATCTGCACCACTTCTTCACACACACTAACTTGACTCCATGTATATTTAGTTTGAGATTGTTATATATATATATATATGTTTGATCGAGTTCTCATTTGTACCATAAAATTATCAATTTTGATCCTTTTTTTTTTCTTCTGAATTTTAATCTTCTAGCTCGAGGAACCAAAATGATGACAAGCTAGTGCATTATCATAAAGAGCCCTTATAATTTTTGGAGATATATAAGTATCCAATTTACTAAATAAAAGTCACAAATACCCTCTATCAACACTCAAATTCGGTTTCCAGAAGTAGCGCCCCAAATATGCAAATACCCTGAATCAAGCCTTTATTCTCAGTGACAATGTTAGCATTTGGCATATCTCCCCAACACATTTTAAATTAATGCTGGAAGAAACATGTATGCACGACTTTTATCCCCGAATCATGCCTTTATGCCGAGTACATGGGACATCGACAGCAGGATGTCCATTCATTTTCAAAGGGTTTTTTTTTTTTTGGATTGATTTTGGTTTATCTCCCCTTCCTTGGCTTGGTATACAAAAATTTATCCGTGTATGAGATGGCATGGTAACGGAGAATGGGTTTCCTATGGTGGGTTTTTTTTCGAGATATTTAACATTGATTTACTGCTTTTATGGTTGATTTGTTTGAGATTGATAATGAAAATTAAGAGTCATGGGTGCATTGCTTTTAAATTTTTTGGAATTTTTTGATTTTTTGGTTGTTAGCCATATATACATGGTATTTGTCTTTTGCCTCGTTTGGGTTGAAATGTGAGGTTGTGTGGTGGAAATTTTTGGTTTTCTAGTGGGTGTGGTTGAGCCATGTATACACGGTATTTGTCTTTTGGCTTATTTGGGTAGAAATGTGAGGTTGGAATTTGGAAATTTTTGATTTTTGGGTTTGGTTGAGCCATGTATATATGATTTTTGGCTTTTGGCTTTTTTTGGGTTGAAATTTGAGGTCGGATTTTGGAAATTTTTGATTTTTTGGGTATGGTTGAACCATGTATGCATGATACGTATTTGTCTTGTGGATTTTTGGGGTTGAAATGTGAGGTTGAATTTTGGAAAATTTATTTTTTTGGGTTTAGTTGAACCATGTATACATGGTATTAATTTGCAATGAGTACATGGGTGCTTGAGTGTTTTGAGTTGATAGCAATGTGGACATGGGTGGTTTGGATTTTTTTATGAAACATGTATACGTGTATCTTTGTAAAACGAAATGATTCTATGAAGGTTTTCAATAAACCAAGCCCAATTATCGCCTAATTATCCTGCAAAATAGAATTTCTTTTTATGACACATATATACATGTATCTCAATGCAATCCAGAATATAATTTATCTCAATTCAAATTAAAAAAAAACCCTTCCACATTCCAATCCGTTAAGAATATCATTTAAATAAAAAACCTTCCATAAAAAAAAGAACCACATTAAATTAGATAATATTGTAAAAACTAAAATCTAGCTTATATTAAGTAAATGATATATTGGACAATATATGTTATTAGTTGATTTTAAAATTGATTTAGAGGGGTCTATTGGTATAGGATCTTATGATTTGAACTTTGTGATAATAAAAATTGTTTTCAAAGTCCTATTGATCATTTTCCCAAAAAATAATTAAAATTTTGGGTAGTCAATAAACCTATAGGATATTTTGTAAACATTTTATAGGATTTGATTCTGGTTTGGAAAGGTAAAGTAGTTTTTTTGGTTTTTATATTTTAGGAAATGGATATGATCGAGTAGGACATACATGCTATGATTAATTTCTTAGGCTAGCTAGGCACCTAACTTCTGTAATAATTAATTTCTTAGGCTAACTAGGAGGAGAGCCCCTCTATCTTATCAACCAGAGTTCAATTTCCTTGGTGAGCACTCCAGGAATTTATTCATAAATGCACCAGGCCGATATGGGGGAGTGCGCCCTTAAGATTGCCCGGGAAAGGATTTAGTCGAGGTGCGCGCAAGCTGGCCCGGACACCCTGACCGTTGAACCAAAAAAATAAAAAAATAAAAAAATAAAGGAATTTCCATAACAGGGAATCACATGACGTATTAATCTTTTCACGGATAGCTGACAGGTAAGCATGGAAGCAAGTCTTAAGGCAGAGGAGCAAAATGTGCACGGTGGCACCGTTTTAGGGTACAAGGTGGCCGTTTAAAGGGGCGTTAATGCTCACAGGTCATTCACTTTTTGGAGCCTTCATTTCTTGGGGGCAAATTATCGAATAGTTAATGTGCATCATCTAATCTTCCGTCTCCAATACCTGGTGATGCATCTCAACAATCAACATTTGCCCCTCTACATCAATACCATTAGAAACATATATGGGAGAGAGAGAGGTCATGGGAAACAACACATAGAAGGCTACGAAAATTGAGAAACTCATCAAATATAGTAAGAAGCAGGGCCGGCCCTGAGGATTTGGATGCCCTAGGCGAGCTCCTAAAACAATGCCCCTATTGACTAAATTTTTTTTTTTTTGCAAAATTTTAGTTTTTGAACCTTAATTTTTCATAAGCTAAAATCTACAGCAATCAATTCACAATATTCGAACCTCCTATTATCATTACAAATATAATTAAACTAATAAATAAGACATACATGATACAACACTCAATTCAAAAGGAGGGTTTTCAATAGGATTACCCCCGAACCTTCTGTCATCATTACAAATATAATTAAACTAATAAACAAGACATACATGATACAACAATCAATTCAAAATGAGAGTTTTCAATAGGATCACTCCCGAACCTTCTGTCATCATTATAAATATAATTAAAATAATAAATCAAAGAAGACCTACAACAATCAATTCAAAATGAGGGTTTTCATTAGGATCACCCCTGAACCTCCTGTCATCATTACAAATATAATTAAAATAATAAACCAAAGAAGACCTACAACAATCAATTCAAAAGGAGGGTTTTCATTAGGATCACCCTCGAACCTCCTGTCATCATTACAAATATAATTAAAATAATAAACTAGGAAATTGGGGGAAATCAGAGTGGAGGATTGGACTGGATTATGGGTTCACCGTTTTTGGGCTGTTCAAATTTGGGTTATAAATATTTTTTTTTTTGGCTGTTATATCTTTGGGCTGGATTAATTTTAATGGACTTGGGCTGTAGCTGTAGGGTATATCTAATATCTGGGCTGAAAGAAGTGCCTCTGAAAATTAAAAAAAAAAATTGGATGCCCAAGGCCACCGCCTCTCCGGCCTCCCCTCAGGGCCGGCCCTGGTAAGAAGTAGAAAATTGTTAATGACCCTTTTACCCTCTTGCAATATTAATTACATGAAGTTTATCTTTAATTCATTTTTTAAGAGTCATATTTTTAATTAATTTCCTAATTCAACAAGACATCAACAAAGTCAGTTATTTTTTTAGTACTTTGAATATTAAAAAAAAATAACAATTAATTTTATCGAATAAAGGGAGAAACAAATAATGAGATTTGTCTTTTATCAGTTACAAATAAAAGTACTCTAAAAGAAAATTTTGTTAATATGAAATTCAACTAAATAAAGTGAAAAAAATTATTAAAGGTCAGTTGACCTTATCCATTATAACAAAAACTACTTATGTTTGTTTCATCTAAGATGTATATCATATGGTTCTTATTCATATTGTACAAATGTTAACATAGGGGTGCTATTTTATAAAACCAACCGTTGGATAAGATGTTCCATATATACGCATTGTGCATA
>JAESVK010054154.1:0-21613 GCA_017140935.1 Hamamelis virginiana | reverse complement strand
TCTTTCCCTTTCTTTCTTTCCTTTCTTCTTTTTCTTTCCTCTCTCCCTTTCTTTTCTCTCTTCTCTCCCGACAACCCTTATCTCTCCCTTCTTGTCTTCTTCTCCTTTCTTATCTCCTCTCCCCTTCCCTTATCTCATTCTTTAGCATAATATATATATATATATAATATATATACACACACATTCAGCACAACACACACAACACACCCCACAACACAACAAAATGGTGGGTCCCACCCGGGTCCCACCCTATATATATATATATATATATATAATCAATCATTCACTCCATTTCAATTATAATGCATTCCTCCACCACTTGCCGACATAATAATGCATTTCAATTATAATGCATTACTCCACCACTTGCCGACACAATAATGCATTTCAATTATAGTGCATTCATAATACTCTCATGCACCCTTCTCAAAAAGTGTCCACATGGCACACTATGGCCAATAACAAAATTCCATGTGTGCAATAAATAAAATAAAATAATAATAATTAAGAAAATTTTACTATTGAAAATTTTGGGGTCTCACACTATGACATGCATATTTTGAAAAATTACTGTTCGATTAGATATTGTACTTATGGATGTCTCATGCATGCTAAAAATCATGGTGATCTAATGTCAGAATTTCATAATATAGTTTATGAAAAACTGTGACTGCTGAAATCTAACACAATTTTTCTCTTTGACATTTCCTAGAAATCGACCGCTGGATTGTTATGATTTTTGGCACACATGACATGCATAAGTATAATATCTAATCAAACGGTCAGTTTTTCAAAATATGTATATCATAATTATCTATAGGTTTCATACTTATATAAGCTTAAATAAGCATATGCTGACTGGATCATTTCCGTATGCTTCTCTAGTTTGAAAATATATTGATCAAGGTTCTTGGTTTGGAGTGAATAATTATCTTCTTTTTATTAGAATCCTATATTAGGATAAGAGTAGATTTCTACCATATTAAATGTAGAACTCAGTCCCCTATCATGTTTACACCCGTGGAAAGACAATTGTTTTATCAACGAAATCTCTTTACAAGTTCCTAATGTCTGCCTAGCTCCGTTGATGGGGATGCAAAAGAAAAATGATTCATATTATACTAGATCTAGAGGTCAAATCCTCTCCTATGTTTTATATATATATATATAATCCCGATCTAGTCGACATATGCTTATGTATCTTATGTAAGCATGAAGTTAATGAATAATTGCAGGATATATATTTTGAAAAACTAATCCTTGGATTAGATCTTCTGCTTATGGATGTCATGCATGCCAAAATCACAGTGATCCAATTCTGGACATCCCATTTTTACCAATTGCTTTATTATGTATTTTTGCAAATGATTAACTTGAAGAGTTGGTCATCTAGTGGAGAATTAGACTTGTAAAAGACCAAATTATTCAAATTATCATTTTCGGTGAAAAATGATAATTCATCATTTCATGCATACATTTGAATTGAAATCAACTCATTTGCATTGCATTTGGTTTTTGTGGTGTCTTAAAATATCTCTATAAATTTTCATGTCATTCTAACGAGAGCTCGATAGGTAATTAGAGTTTTTGCAACTTGAGGGGCGTTTTCGTCATTTTTCTCGTATAATTTCCAAATGACCTCCGAATTCGAATCGGATTGTTCCATGTAGTTTATATGGATGTGTGAAATGTATTTAGAATGTTAACTGAACTTTTGAATGGTTGAGATGGATTCGTCCAAAATTGGTCTTACGAGCAAGAATGAGTCAAACCGATATTTCACTCAAATTAACCATGAATTGGTCCTTTTCACCAAAATCAAAGATTTTCAAAATGTGTTTTCAAATATCAATTTCATAATAAAATCATGTTTATAGAAGTGAGTTAAGCCTAATTGATCAATTTTTCAAAATAGAGAATGTTCATATGACCTATTTTGGCACAACCCGGTCAATTGGCTAGCTTTTTACTAAAACTGTTAGGTATACCATATGTATATGTTGGCTAATTCGACTGACAAAAGCCAGTGTATGTGATTGAACTCAAGCCAGTAATCCCTGAAAGCTCAGTGACTACATCAAGCTCGAAAGTAACGCAACCTCTCGGTAACATCAAGTACTCAAGCTTGTTTTGTATTCCATTTTGGTTTAAATTCCTAGGAAGGTAAGTTCGACATAGTTCCTAGGTTGGCGATATGACCATAGGTGATTTAAATTGCCCCAATCACCTTAGTTTGATCCTTATATGCACATAAGTCATTTTCCATTGAAAATCATTTAAATTTGGCTTATGAAACATTTTGGATCGATCCGGCATTTTTGGTAGGATCGATCCTATTTGTGAACTGCAGAAGAGGATCGATCCAGCATCCGTGACCGGATCGATCCTAGTGGCAGAGAACTTTGGATCGATCCGGTCATTTTTGCAGGATCGATCCTCTCGTATTTTTCAGCCTTAAGTGTTTCAAAATTCGTAGTTTCTCTCATTCTTTCAGAAGTTGAAACCTTAGGTTATGCTGCTACTATAAATACAACATGTCTTGGTCATTTGGTGGTATGTGAAATGCTTTGAAAAGGCTCCCAAGTTAGAACCCTAGGTTTCACTTGCATTTGGCTTCACTCTCACTACAACTATGCATACTTAGTCCTTATGACCTGCATTCATTGTCATATGCATAGTTACTTATAGCTTGGCTATACAAAACCCCATACTTCGGTTGTGGTTAACGGTGGAGTTCCGTTGAACGGTGGATTTCCGTTGTGCATCGTGGATAGCGGTGTGTGGAGCTAGGTTTGTGGATTCAAACGGTGGAAGCACTGTGAAAGCTGCGTGGACTCGCAGGTTGCTTGTCAAAGAAAGGGATTCTACTGGTTTGTGGATTCAAGCGTCTTTGTTGGTAGTTTTTACCTTTCTTGTATTGTGATGATTATTTCATAGTGGTTTCTGTGCTCCCGAGGTTTTTTACCCGTTTGGGTTTTCCTCGTATATCTGGTGTTATATTGTGTGACTGCTTATGTTTCATTGTACAAATGATCACCATTTAATGGCTGGGTAATTAAAATCAACCTTTTTAATTAAGAAATTGTTTCCTCAGAATTTCAATTGGTATCAGAGCTGGTTCACTTGTAAGGTTTAAATACCTGAGTGTGTTCCTGTTTTTGAGGAAATGGATTTCTTGAAAGAAGGTGGTTCAAACTCAAGACCCCCTTTATTTGAAGGTTTAAATTATGCTTATTGGAAATCCAAAATGATGATTCACTTAAAGTCTATTGATGATAGAGTGTGGATGTTAGTTGAATCGGGTTGGAATCGTCCTACTATGTTAAAAGATTCTGTTATCGTTCCCAAACCTATTGAGGAATGGGATAAATCTGACCTAGAAATGAGTAGCTGGAATAACAAAGGTCTTTATGCCATCTTTAATGGTGTATCTGGTTCAGAATATCGTAGGATAATGACATGTACCACTTCGAAAGAAGCTTGGGATGTCTTGCAAGTTACTCATGAGGGTACTAGACAAGTTAGAAAATCTCGCATTCAGATTTTAACTTCTAACTTTGAACTTCTTAGAATGGAAGATCATGAATCTTTTTCTGACTTCTATGCTAAGTTGAATGACATTGTTAATACCTCTTTTAATCTTGGTGAGGTTATTGCTAACAAAGTTGTTGTGAATAAAATCTTAAGGTCTTTACCTGATAGATTTCAACCAAAAATCACTGCCATAGAGGAGAGCAAAGATGTGGACTTGATTAGAGTAGATGAACTTTGTGGTTCTCTTCAAGCTTTTGAATTGACTTTGAGGCAACCTAAAAAGTCTAAATCTATTGCCTTAAAGTCTGTTAGGGAAGATAGCTCTACTTCTGATGATGAGTTGAATGTTGATGATGAGGATATTGCTCTTTTTGCTAAGTTCAAAAAATATCTCAAGTTTAAAAAGGGCAACTCCTCTAGACAAGGAAATTTCAACAAGTCTGGATCTTCGTCCAACTCTACTGTCAAAAGATCTCAACCTGTGACCAATTTTAGGAATGAATGCTTTAATTGCCATAAACAAGGTCATAGAGCTGCTGAATGTCCTGAAAAGAGTAAGAATAGATCAAAAAATCAAGCTAATTGTGCTACTCTTAGTGACAATGAGGAAGAAGTGAATGAATCAGACATTGATTTTGAAGAGTTTGAAAATTTCACTGCTTTTGTTGTGTCTACTGTTGACTTGAATAACATTGTTGAATTAGGTGAGTCATCTAATGATAATGTTGAATCTACTTCTGTTATAATTGAATCTCATGAATTCTCTGAATCTGAAGAGGATAATAATCATGCTCTTGAACAAGATAATTTGCAGTCTGCTTTTGATCAATTGTTTGATGATGCCATGAAACTTAGAAAGAAAAATGTTAATTTGGCCATTAAGCTCAAAAATCTTGTTAAAGAAAGAGATTCATTGAAGCATGATATCACTGTTGCTGATTCAACTGTTTCTCAATTGAAAGGTCAAGGAGTTACCTTTTCTGAAAAACTTGATTTGGTTGAAAAAGAAAATTCTGTGTTGACCAAAAGAGTTAAGTCCTTGGAAAGTGAGGTTTCACTTAAGTCTGAAAAAGAGAAAGAGTATCTCTCTCTCATTGCCAATCTCAAATTGGAACTTGATAATGCTTGTCATCTGAGAATCAACCTTGACAAAAGATCGGATCAACTCAATCAATTGTTGGGTACTGTTAAGGGTAATTCTGGCAAAGAAGGGTTAGGTTTTAATTCTCAAGAGGTTAAAACCTCTAATGTTCATATCGAAGCTCCAAAAGCTAAGATTGACAAAGGCAAATCTCCCAATCAATTCACTCCTACTTCTCGTAGGTATGTTGCTCCCAAAGCCTCATTTGTTCCTATTTGTCACTATTGTGGTGTCAAAGGACATATTAGACCCAATTGTTACAAACTCATGACTTTTCCCAAGAAAAACTTCATAAGTTATCATAATGGGAGTGTTAAAAGTCAAATTGATACTTTGTTAAGAAAATCTCAAATGTTGAATGAAGAAGTCAAGAAATTGACTAATTCAAACATGAATTGGAGGAGGGGTCAAGAGGTTAATGATTCTAAGGTGAAGTCCAAGGTTGTGTCTAACCACAAAGCTAATTCTAAGACTAAGGAAGTTTGGGTTAGATCTTCGAATCTTAGATGTATGGTCATATACACTGCTTTGCACGCACAAGATAATTCTCAGTGGTATTTTGATAGTGGGTGCTCTAGGCATATGACTGGTGACAAGTCCCTCTTTGTTCATCTTGACTCTTGTAAGGGTGGGACTGTTACTTTTGGTGATGGGAGTAAGTCAAACATTGTTGGGAAAGGAATTGTTCAAGCCCCAGGCTTTCCTAAACTTGAAAATGTTTTGTATGTTGATGGACTTAAGGCTAATCTGATAAGTATTAGTCAATTGTGTGATGATAACTTTGCTGTCAGTTTTACTAAATGTTTATGTACTGTGTTAAATGAAGATGGTAAAATTATCATGCAAGGTGAAAGAACTTCTGATAACTGTTATGGTTTACTTGCTAATACTTCTTTAAAGTGTAACAGTGCTAAAGTTGATGATATTGAACTGTGGCATCAGCGTTTAGGTCATTTGAATTTCAAAGATCTTGATAAGCTGATAAACAAAGGACTTGTCAATGGAGTGCCTAAACTTGCCAAGATTTCAAGTTCAAGTGTTTGTGGACCCTGTAAAAAGGGAAAACAAACTCGTGTGTCTCATAAAAGGATTAATGTCGTTGGCACATCTAGACCATTGGAATTAGTTCATGTTGATTTAATGGGTCCTACGAGGACAGAGAGTCTAGGTGGAAAACGTTATATCCTTGTTGTTGTGGATGACTTCACTCGTTATTCTTGGGTAGCCTTTTTGAGAGAAAAATCTGAAGCTTTTGATAAATTCAAGGCTATTTGCCTTAAGGCTCAAAATGAGAAAGGAAACACCATTGGAAAGGTGTTTAGACTTAGAAGTGATCATGGTCGTGAGTTTGAAAACTCCGAATTTGCTGAATTTTGTGATGATCATGGAATACAACACGAATTCTCTGCTCCTAAAACTCCTCAACAAAATGGAGTTGTTGAAAGGAAAAATAGAGTTATTCAAGAGATGGCTCGTGTCATGCTCTTAGGGAATAACGTGGCCAAACACTTTTGGGCTGAAGCGGTTAACACTGCTTGTCATACGGTTAATCGTGTTTATGTGAGGCCCAGTACCTCTCAAACTCCCTATGAGTTGTGGAAAGGCAAGAAGCCTAATCTTAAATACTTTCGTGTTTTTGGAAGTAAGTGCTACATTTTGAGAGATAGAGAAAATTTGGGGAAATTTGATTCTCGTAGTGATGACGGGATTTTCTTGGGTTATTCTATGAATAGCAGGGCTTATAGAGTCTTTAATCTTAGGACATCTACTGTCATGGAATCGATTAATGTGACTATTGATGATAGTCAAAACACTCCTCGAGATGAATTGGTTGATGAGGAATGTGATACCCCAAATGTTTCAAGTGTTGAGGATGATTCTGTTCAAATTCTTGATTCTCAATCTTCTCTTACTAATCCTACTTGGGTTCAAAAGAGACACTCTCCCACTGACATTATTGGAAGTGTTGGTGAAGGTGTGAGAACGCGTAGGCAAATTCAGAATGAGGTAAATCATCTTTGCTACACCTCTTCTTTTGAACCTAAGAATGTGAAAGAGGCACTAACTGATGAAAACTGGATTCTTGCTATGCAAGAAGAGTTAGGTCAATTTGCTAAGAATGATGTTTGGGATCTTGTACCTAGGCCTTCGAATAAAAATGTTATAGGTACCAAATGGATTTTCAAGAATAAATCTGATGAGAGTGGTATCATAATTCGGAATAAGGCTAGGTTAGTAGCTCAAGGATACACTCAAGAGGAAGGTATTGATTTCGATGAAACTTTCGCTCCTGTGGCTCGTCTTGAATCTGTTAGACTTTTACTATCCATTGCTTGTTATTTGAAGTTTAAGGTTTATCAAATGGATGTTAAAAGTGCTTTTCTGAATGGATTTTTAAAGGAGGAAGCTTTTGTTGAACAACCAAAAGGGTTTGAGGATCCTCATTATCCTAGACATGTCTATAAGCTGAAAAAGGCTTTGTATGGTCTGAAGCAAGCTCCTAGGGCGTGGTATGAAAGACTTACCACTTATCTAGAAGAGAAGGGATTCTCTAGAGGGGGAGTAGACCGTACCTTGTTCATTAGGACTGTCAAAAATGTGTTTGTGGTAGCCCAAGTTTATGTAGATGACATCGTTTTTGGGTCTACTTCAAGTGAGTTAGCTCATGCATTTTCTGAGGAGATGAAATCTGAATTTGAGATGAGTATGGTAGGTGAACTCACTTGCTTTCTAGGTCTTCAAATTCGTCAACTTAGTGATGGATTGTTCATTTGTCAATCTAAATATGCTAGAGAGTTGATTAAGAAGTTTGGTCTTGAAAGTGCCAAACATGCTCGCACTCCTATGAGCACTACCACTAAGTTAGGCAAAGATTTGAGTGGTATTGATGTTGAACATACCTTATACCGTAGCATGATAGGTAGTTTGCTGTATCTTACGGCAAGTCGACCTGATATCTGTTTCAGTGTAGGTGTTTGTGCTCGGTTTCAGTCTTGTCCCAAAGAGACTCATTTACATGCTGTTAAACGCATCATTCGTTACATTTGTGGGACGTTGACATATGGTATTTGGTATTCTTTTGATACTAATCCGAACTTGGCTGCATATTCCGATGCCGACTGGGCTGGAAATGTAGATGATCGAAAGAGTACTTCAGGGGGTTGTTTCTATGTTGGAACTTCTCTTGTTTCGTGGCACAGTAAGAAGCAAAACTCCATATCTTTATCTACTGCCGAAGCTGAATACATAGCTGCTGCAAGTTGTTGCACTCAGCTTCTTTGGATGAAACAAATGCTTTCTGATTATGGGATTTTTGAATCTGATCTTGTCATATACTGTGATAATGAAAGTGCTATCAACATCTCGAAAAATCCTGTTCAGCATTCTAGGACTAAACACATAGACATTCGTTATCATTTCATTCGAAATCTTGTAGAAGATAGCGTCCTGTCTGTTGTGTATGTTCCTACTAAATCTCAACTCGCTGATATTTTCACAAAACCCTTAGATGGTCTTAGGTTTGAATATCTTCGAAAATCTTTGGGTGTTTACTCTATTGATTGAGTTCTAGTTCTACCTTCCGTCCGAAACGACGTTAAACTACCTTCCGTCCGAAACGACGTTAAACTACCTTGCGTCCGAAACGACGTTAAACTACCTTGCGTCCGAAAAGACGTTAAACTATCCTTGTAAGGAACCTCTGTGGTTCTTTTTCATTAGGTATCTTATTGAGGGGGAGTTATTGTTATGAATGCATATTTTTCTTTTGTTTTATTTTGTTCTTTATAGTTTAATTGTCAAAAGATTGTTGGAGATTGTTGGGTTCATATCACCTTTTTGAGCATATGGCTGAATGTTTTTGATTCATGTTAAACCTTGTTTATATTCGAAGAGTTAGCTTGTTATCTTGCTTGACATGAATTCTATCAATATTTTCGCTTAAATGTTTTCATGATATCCTTCTTTCTCAAAATATTTGATGTCATGAGTTGACCGATAACCGAAAGCCTCTTCTAAAGCCCAAACATGCTGTGCCAATGTTTGCACATTCTCACCTCCTTCGTCTAATGTATTTCTTTCTATTTGATGATGAGCTCCCTGTTACGTTGTTATTGCTAGTTCAAATTTTTCTTACAACTTAAAAAATATGAGAAAAAAAAATTGTACAAAGGCCAATGAAAAGACTCATTCAAAGAAATATTATGTGAGAAAAGGCAATTTGTCAATTTGCCATGTTATTGAAGGCACAAAAGTGCTATGATAATGAAAAGAGCCAAAAATTTCTCAAAGTTGTATTTGAAATACTAGCCTGTTCGAATTGATTTTGAGCTCTCGTCATTTCTTCTCCCTAATGCATGTTTGAAATATAAAAAATATAATTTCTCATTCTTGCTTATTAGAGGGCTTTCACTTGTCTTCATAAGTGAAATCGGTTGGTTTGACTCTCATAACTTCAAGTGGTTTTTGTTAATGAAGCTTATCATGGGTTACATTTTTGAGAAATTGCATGTTTAGAGTGCATGTTCTTCAAGTTTATTGCATCTCTTGTTTATAACCTTGGTTTAAGTTGTTTCATTCATTGTTACTAATGTCTCAGTAGGTAAAAATGTCCCCTTGAATCTTCTTGTTTTAATTCAAGTGTTTTTCAAAACAAAACAGGGGAGGATCGATCCAGCTTATTTTACCAGATCGATCCCCTGATCAGAGTGTTTTGGATCGATCCAGCTTATTTTACCGGATCGATCCCCTGCTCAGAGAGATTTGGATCGATCCAGCTTATTTTACCGGATCGATCCTCTGATCAGAAGGATTTGGATCGATCCTGTAAAATTTGCCGGATCGATCCTATTCTCGGGAATTTTAAATTCTGACTGTTCTCATTCCCGCGAAGCCTATTTGTTTGCCTTCTTTTCTTTGGTTTTTGATATGCTTTCATAACCGTCTCTCTCTCTCTCTTAGAACCTCTCTTCTCCCTTGCATTCTCTCCATTTTCATTGCCCTAGCTTTGTTTATTTGGGTTTTGATGGCTTTCTTGGGTGTCCTTGCACTTTTGGTTCTCATGGTTGGGGGTGCTAGTTCCTCTGGCACTAGTAAACGTGCCCGGACATCTCGTGCATCATCTTCTCGGTCTGGTACGCCCCGTCGGGGTCGTGGTTCTCGAGGGCGTGCATATCAGGATATTCCCAATCCTGACCTTGGTGACTCTCCGCCTGCGTCACCACCTAGGCCTGCTTCTCCTGATCCTTGGGTCAATCGACCTATTACTTGTGAGCGTCAGGTGGACAATGTCAGTCTTGGTGTGGATAGTCATATCATTCGGCGCCTTGACTCATACGGGTTAGGTAAATTCTTTGAGCCGATTGATTTTTACGTACCTGAGCTTGTTCGTGATTTTTATCAGTATGCCAGTGTTGTTATTTCTGGTGAGGATGCTATTCATTCTGAGTTTCGTGGTTCTGCTATTACCATTACTCCTGGGAGGATTGGTAGATATTTGGGTTGCTCTAGGCCTTCTCGACCTCAGTATCCTCATGCTGCTGGCAAAGGGCCTGCAACTGACTTCCTAGTTCATGAGTTGTATGTGCATCCTACGGATTACAAGACTAAATTTGTTCAAGGTTATCTTCATGAGGAGTATAGACTACTAAATTTGATTGTACGGTGGAACTTAGTTCCTATGGGTCACCGTTTGCATTTTCATGAAGAGCGTGCTCAGTTACTGTTTGCAATGAAGAGTGGGAGGTCCATTGACTTTCCTAAATTGATATTTGACAGCATGCGGAAGACTGTGACGTCTCCTGGTCATACTTCAGCTCTTCCATTCGGGGTTATGGTAACCCGTATGTGCATTGAGGATCCCATTCCTGTGAATGTCTCGGATTCTCGTATTCCTCCAGTTCCGGGTGCTATCACTGCCATGTCACTATCTCGGAGTTCTGCTACTTCGACACCGGATCCAGAAGCACCAGTTCCTACTACTCGTGCTTCACGACGACATGCCACTTTGGACTCTATTTCCGCACAGCTTCGTCGTGTTTTTGATTCAGTGAAGGCCCTTACCGATCATCAGATTCAGATGAATGAGATTCAGGTTCAGATTCATGATCGTGTACAGCGCATTGAGCGTCGCCTTCAGCTGCCTACTCCTTCAGATCCACCAGTTGTTCGCCATCCGCTAGTACCTCCTACTGAAGAGGACTCGGGTAGTGAGTCCGGTTCCGAGGATGAGTCAGGGTCTAGTGGTGATGAGGCTGAGTGATTGGTCATATGTTTCATGACTTTTTGTATTCCCTTTGTCATTCGTGACAAAAAGGGGGAGTAGTAGTTGGTAGTAGTTGGTTTGTAGTTGGTTTTAGTTGTTTTAGTTCCTAGGTTGTTTGTAGGTTCCTAGGTTAGGTTGTTTGTTGGGTTTCATTTGTTTCATTGTCAAATGATGTATTGAATGAAATGTATGAACTGTTCATTTGATGAAATGAAATGAAATATGTTTTTCTTTGTTAATTGTTTCTATGAGCATGATGTTTTCATAATTGTATTAATGGTTAATTGTTTCTATGAACATGATGTTTTCATTTAATGCTTGATTGTATTAATGCTTATATAACCTGTGTTTTTCAAATCTTTATTCCTTCACGAGGTATGGTTGTTTAACCTGTGCAGAAAAACAGGTTCAAGTTCTCAAGCCCTAGAATAGGTTGGGTTTCTTTTGTGTTTGGGGTGAGCTTGAGTGTTTTATTGTACAAGAGAGGGGGAGATTCATTTCGCTTGTTGAATGAATCTGTTTTCGTTTCTTGTTTTTGTTTTTATTTGGTTTTGTCATCGAATTGCCAAAGGGGGAGTTTGTTAGGTATACCATATGTATATGTTGGCTAATTCGACTGACAAAAGCCAGTGTATGTGATTGAACTCAAGCCAGTAATCCCTGAAAGCTCAGTGACTACATCAAGCTCGAAAGTAACGCAACCTCTCGGTAACATCAAGTACTCAAGCTTGTTTTGTATTCCATTTTGGTTTAAATTCCTAGGAAGGTAAGTTCGACATAGTTCCTAGGTTGGCGATATGACCATAGGTGATTTAAATTGCCCCAATCACCTTAGTTTGATCCTTATATGCACATAAGTCATTTTCCATTGAAAATCATTTAAATTTGGCTTATGAAACATTTTGGATCGATCCGGCATTTTTGGTAGGATCGATCCTATTTGTGAACTGCAGAAGAGGATCGATCCAGCATCCGTGACCGGATCGATCCTAGTGGCAGAGAACTTTGGATCGATCCGGTCATTTTTGCAGGATCGATCCTCTCGTATTTTTCAGCCTTAAGTGTTTCAAAATTCGTAGTTTCTCTCATTCTTTCAGAAGTTGAAACCTTAGGTTATGCTGCTACTATAAATACAACATGTCTTGGTCATTTGGTGGTATGTGAAATGCTTTGAAAAGGCTCCCAAGTTAGAACCCTAGGTTTCACTTGCATTTGGCTTCACTCTCACTACAACTATGCATACTTAGTCCTTATGACCTGCATTCATTGTCATATGCATAGTTACTTATAGCTTGGCTATACAAAACCCCATACTTCGGTTGTGGTTAACGGTGGAGTTCCGTTGAACGGTGGATTTCCGTTGTGCATCGTGGATAGCGGTGTGTGGAGCTAGGTTTGTGGATTCAAACGGTGGAAGCACTGTGAAAGCTGCGTGGACTCGCAGGTTGCTTGTCAAAGAAAGGGATTCTACTGGTTTGTGGATTCAAGCGTCTTTGTTGGTAGTTTTTACCTTTCTTGTATTGTGATGATTATTTCATAGTGATTTCTGTGCTCCCGAGGTTTTTTACCCGTTAGGGTTTTCCTCGTATATCTGGTGTTATATTGTGTGATTGCTTATGTTTCATAACCATCAACTGATCACCATTTAATGGTTGGGTAATTAAAATCAACCTTTTTAATTAAGAAATTGTTTCCTCAGAATTTCAAAAACCCTTGACCATGGTCAAGCATTTTTGACTCAAAACCCTTCTAAAAATGTGGATGATCAAAGCACGGTTGTTTTGGTTTTTGAATCATCCAATTTGAGATGAAAATGAGCAAAATAGAGCAAAAATACCAAAAATCCTCGAAATTGGGAAAATTGGAGAAGCCAGCATGGTGACCGTCCAAGGGTTGGATGGCCAACCGTCCAAGCTAGGACGGCTAGTCGTCCAGGCCTAAACGGTCACCAGGATAGTCATCTTGATTTTTTGTGTTTTGAAATTTTGGGACTCTTTAACCCATTTTATCCGACTTTACTCGATTTTTTTGGAGATAATTCAAGTATAATTCAGTCTGAGGACTCTAAAGAGATTCATCATTGGCCCTAGGATGAATTAATCTCAACCATTCAATGGTTCTTTACCCTAACTCTATAAATAAGAGCTCTAGAAGAGGTTGTTAGAGTTAACTTTGAGTTGGGAGAATTTGGCACTTGGAGCTGCATTTGGAGTCATAGCTACGAAATTCCAGAACTTTGGAGCTTGAAGGAGAGAACTAGGAGCAGGAAGAAGAAGGCAAAAGGTAAGGGTTCATACCCCATTGTGTTTAAAATTCGATTTTGCATAACATAGTTAGGAATTGAGTATTTTCGAGTAGTTTAGTTTTTTTTTACAGAATATATGTCTTAGTTCCTTCTTCTTGTATGCATGATTTAGGGTGAGATGTAGCCTTGAATCATGTATGTTAGTTTAAGATTAAAGGTTTTCATGATTTATGCATTGTTTAGCATATTTAGAGTAGGATATATTTTCTGTTTTACATATATGATATGTTTAGTCTATGTTTAGTGTTTTGTTTGAATCTTTTATTATATTGTGGGTATGTTAATCATGATTTGGTTGATAGGAGCATGATTTAGGAGATATGATTATATTTAAGATGCATATTAGAAGTTGTTTAATGCATGTTACTTTATGTTTTTAGCATGATTGTGAGTCTATGCATGTATGGTCTTTGTGTTTAAAGTGAGTTTATGTGTCGAGTGTTTCATGCATATGTTTGTGAGTTGCATATTAATGTCTTAGGATAGTTTTGTGTTTAGGTTTGTTCATAACATTCTTATTGATCTTGTTTTTCCTAAATTAATGCTTGAAATTATTAATGCTTGAGAGTATTATATAAATTGTGTTCGAGGGAGCATGACAAAGGTGAATCTCTACCCTTGTGTTAATTAAGGTAAGCATGGTCTATTCGGATGGTTTTCGCATAGTTTTATTGGTCAACATGTTAATATGCATGCTAGGATATTTGCTTATTATTTTCCATGAATTAATAATGCTTTTTAAGCTATTTAAAGCATGTATTCAAATCTGTCCAGATTTGAATATATACTTTAAAGTGGCTTAATTACCATTCTTAAGCCATGTTTTTGCATAGGTTTTTATATATTGTCTTATAGCATATTCATGTAGGATGCATGCTAGATCATTGTCATGATTTTTTTTATTATTTCTTTTTAAGGTTTTTAGAGTGGTTTAAAGTTTGTATTCGAATCTGTCCAGATTTGTTTATGCCTTTAAATGACTTCTAAAAATCATTTTTAGGGTCAAATTCAACTTAGAAACATGCTTCGGTTAACATAGTTTAATTAGTTTGCATAGTAAGATCATTCTCATGCATTAGGTGAATTGATTACATGCATTAATTTTTGTTTATTTTGTTTAAATTCCAGCATGCATTGGATTAGAATTTTAAGTCTTTAGACTAACTTAGAATTAGTTAGAGACCTTAGGATTAGGGAGGTCACTTGACCTCACCTAAGACTGTCCTTTGTTGTAAAAATTAGTATAAGAATTGAGTATTGTAATTGGTTTAAGAGTCTATCTTCGAGAGATTTTCTAAAATGATTTTTAATGTGGTTTTTATGAAATAAATATGATTTTTTAAAAAAGATTTTATTATTAAATGGTTTTTAAAAAGAATTTGGAATGTTCTAGAACTCTTATCTTAGGATAAGATTTCTCCCAATATGGTTTGTTTTCTTGAAATATCTTTGAAAAAGAGTTTCAATTGAAATTGAATTCTAAAGATGAGAATTATCTAGAATGTTTGGATTTTATGAAAGTCTTTTAATTTGAGATGATTTCAAATAAAGAATTTGAAGTGGATAAAAATACTCGAAGATAGAGTCTTGAATAAAGTAGAATACTTTTAGATGATGTAGTTCATTACAATAGGAGAGTCCTAGGGTAGTCGAACTACGTGGGCTTTGATACTTGCTAGGTAGCACTAGTAGGTTACGTAGGCGCTAATAAGGCTCAAGTCCGCCCTAGGATGCTAGTGGGGTGTCCTAGGTTTTTAGGGTTTGTTTGTATATTATTTATTATTATTATTATTACAGATTATTGCATTTATATCACTATTTTCATTGGTTGATTAGATTATTTAGGATTGTTTGCATTAAGATTTTAAATAGCCCAAATAAATCAGAAGTCCTTTAATTAGGGCGAGGTGGGTGCCTACAAGTAAGAACTTGGAACCTTCCCACGTCGTAACCTAGCCCCCGGATCCATCTTTGGTTCGCAGATTGTCTTTTTATTAAATGGAGTTTGTTTTGTTTTATTGAAAATAAAATATTTTTATGGTTTCCTTATTCCTTAAAAATAAGATGGCGACTCATTTATTTTCTAAAATCTCAAATTACGCGCAGTGATGACATGGACACAGCAAATACTGAGAAGTTGGTTCACACCAATGTAAATATCTCAAAATATAGACCAGAAAAATTGTAACTGCTGAAAACTGTTACAGTTTTTCTCAATAAAATTTATTAGAAACCGACTCATCATTATGATTTTTCACATACATGACATACATAAGTATAGTATCTAATCCAGTGATCAATTTTTTGAAACATGTATCATACAAGCAAAAGGTAATTAGGCAAAAATAAAAACTTATTAAGCAGAGACCTTTTTCACTTTGCTAGCTATTCTACACAAGTGAATAAGATTTTGAATAAAAATTATAGCTAACCAATTCTCTCCTACTTATATTGCTCTTAGGGCCTGTGTGCATTAGCATTTTCTAAAATCACTTTTAGAGAACTATTTCTTCAATACCTCTTAAGAATTATGTTCACATCATGTGTTCTTCTTCTTCTTTTATTTTATTTTATTTTATTTTTGCCAAGTGATAGACATTAGTAGGGGTTTATAGTTAGTTGTTAACAGGAAAGAGGAACAACAAATAAACCAATTTTCATCCGTGAGGATTAGAACTATCTTGAAGTGGGCCAACAAATAGGCCATGGGTGGGGCTATTTACAGCCCACCATTTTACTGAAGGCAGCCTATTAAAATTTTTCATTTGTCTATTTTATCCTTTTATAAGTGCAGCACACAAATTTTTTAGGCAACCCATTAGTATAGAAAAAAAAGATTTTTAAATACCGTAAATGCCCAAATTCTTAATACAGCACACAATTCTTTAAGCAACCCAATTAACCATTTAATTGAATTAAAACAAAATAAAAAACATTTGAAACCTTCTTCTTACCTTCGGCAAGCCAAACCCGAGCACGAGCAATCATCTTCAACTTGTTCATCAAACCAAACCTGTACGCACCATCATCGTCATCTTCGGCAAACCAAACCTGTACCCACGCGAGTCTTCATCTTCGGCGAGCTAAACCACACGAGGTGGAGTGTTGAGCAGTCCACCAGCACGAGCAGCCACCATTTTCTGATTCTGGAAGCTCTCACGAGCACGAGCACTCCACCAGTCACGAGCACTCCACCAGCCACGAGCACTCTTACCACAATTTTCTCGTGCATTCTCTTCATCTTCTTCTTTGCCCTAACGTTGGTAACATTTGTTTTCTTTAAATGTTTGATTTTGTTTAGTTTAGTTTTCTTTGTGATTTTGATTAGGGCTCGGACTGAAAATGATAATTTAATTGGATGATGTTCTAATTTGAGTGTACGAATGTTAAATGTGTTGGTTGAAAGCTTAATTTGAGGTTTGAAATGTTCGTATTCGGACTGTAACTACCGAATTGAGCATGTATCATTCGGCCCTATGTAGCCGGATATTAAACTGTATCATTCAACTACATATAATCGAATTATCTTGTTGGATATTCGGCCATTAATAGCCGAATGTATTTTCCTATATTCGGTAGTTATGGGCTGAATAAAGTCTTGGCAACTTTGAGTTTGCCTAAGTTACATAGCCATAAACTGGTGATAGACACTGCCCTTGTACATTATTTTACTGTATATATGTGTATATGTGTTTAACATGCCCCGTATGTGCTAAATG
Organism: Hamamelis virginiana; assembly: GCA_017140935.1. Lineage (NCBI taxonomy): Eukaryota > Viridiplantae > Streptophyta > Magnoliopsida > Saxifragales > Hamamelidaceae > Hamamelis > Hamamelis virginiana. Next base: position 4,652 of record JAESVK010054154.1, on the reverse strand, counting down.
CGATTGATGATATTCGTCTCTTCTCCTTAAGTTCAATGAAATGATAGTTAGGCCTCATTTGCATTAACTTTTCTTAAAATCACTTTTGGAGGTCAACATTACACTTGATCTAAGAGATGGGGTGATAATTACTCACTTCTAGTATTAAAATTTCGATATGTGATGATATGGTTTGAACATAACTCTAAGAGGATATGCAAAGAGATAGCTCTCCAAATTTGAATTTAGAAAAAGCTAACGCAGACATGGTATCATTAGTGAAACAAAGAGAGTATTTGTTGTACATTTTATCAAGGTATATATTGTATTCTTATTAAGCATGAAAATATAGGAGTGGGTCTCATTGTGGGTTATGGACAATATGCTTCCCGTATTTATGCATGCTGGTTCAATGAGTCATTGTTGAGTTAATTATTTGATTGAATATATTATGTGTATTATATGTGTATGTGCATACTTGTGATATATATAGTATTAAAAACTATGTCTACCTTGATGCCTAAGATATCAGGAACTTAGGTATTTCAAGAATGCATTTAGTATTAACTTTACCTACTTCCTAAGATAAGTATTAAAAATAAGCCTCTTGAGGGAGGGATGCATCTACATGCTTTTAATCATAGTTTTTTGTAGTTAGTAAAGGTTAATTATCCCTAATTCACTATTAAAAACTAAAATGAAAAGCTCATGAGCCTTGACAGTTCCTCACAGTTTCCACTTTCTAATGACACTATTTCCCATATAGAAAGTGAGCACGCAAGCATTAGTGGTGGCGGATAACACCATTTTTTATAACTTGTCACTTGCACTAATAACACCACCACCATATCTGTATACTCAACCAATTGTTAACACATTATGCATAGCATACCGCGATATTCTTTTCATATTGCATAAATATCAAGCCAATATTATGTTCTATATATTGTTTAATATGCTGCATAACAGTAATTCTAACAATTATTTTATATTGTAGGGAAAATGGAAGAAATAGCCGGTACTAAACGGCCATTTGAGGACACATTTTTGGAGGAAAAGCAAGAAGGAAAGCGTCCAACTGCTTTGGATAGAAAAAAACATGAGAAAGAAGCAGTTTACGTGAAGAAGAGTAGAAAAAAAGAAGCGCAGTCAGTTATTGAGGGAGCTGGGGTTGTGGTTGGTGATGAGCCTGCAGTACATACCGCATTAGATCTTATAGTAGAGCATGCAGTTGTGGCAGTAGAGACAGCATAGATCCTGCATTACAGTCTGCATCAGTTACCTTAGTAGCAGTAGAGACCGCTGTACATTCTGCATTACAGCCTGTATCAGTGACTTCAGCAGCAGTACATACTACATTACATGCTGCATCAGTTACCGCAGTAGAGACAGCAGTATATCCTACATTACAGCCTGCTTTAGTTACCTCAGTAATAGTAGAGATCGCTGTACATTCTGCATTACAGCCCGCATCAGTTACTTCAGCAGCAGTAAATACTACATTACAGGCTGCATCAGTAACCGCATTAGATACCGCATTAGATTTTTCATTACAGCCTGCTTCAGTTACCTCAGTAGCAACTGAGGTGAGAGAAGACCCCGAAACAGCGGTGCAGGGAAATGTTCAAGGATTCATTGAACTTACATCTAATGTAAGTGAGTCAGGGGAAGATGGTGACGATGTTAGTGAGTCAGGGGATGATAGTGACGATGTTGAGCGTGAGGAGTGGTCGAAAAGAATGGAAGATGTAAGAATTGAATCTGATAATTCACTTTCTGAGAGTGGAAGTGAGAGTGATGAGGAGAGTGAGAGTGAGAGTGATGGAGAGGGGGAGGAGGAGAGTGATGGAGAGGAGGAGGATATTGTTGCTCCCCGTAATATGAAGGGGAAGGAGAAAGTAGCGGCGAAGGGGAGCGGAAGGCAAAGTCGAAGGGTATATCACAGTATTCCGGTTCTGCGACTATCGAATTCCCCGGAGGCCCCAAGAATCCAGAGATTTTGAAGGGTTTTGATACCCATGTAGCGAGATATATTTGGGACGGACAGGTACATTGTTATTTTTTCAGTAATTCATAAATAAGTTATAAAGTAGTTAGCTTTATTATCATTTATCGATTTCCTAACACTATTAGTTCATTGTGTAGGATCGAGAACCTCTCAAATGTATACAGCATGTCACCAAAATTTATTGATGGCAATGGAAGACATAGTGCAACAGGTTCAAGACAAGGGTGATTAATACCCCTTTGTGCCAACTTAAATAGGTGTCCTACACCCACATAAACCGTGTTTTAATTTCGGCATTCGTCGAGCGTTGGCATCCTGAGACAAATACTTTTCACATGCCATTCGGGGAGATGACCATTACGCTCGATGATGTCAAACAGATCACTGGTTTGCCCGTTGTTGGAAAGGGTGTGAGGGCTAAGGATATTCGAAAGGAGGAAGCCATAAGCTTGCTGCATAAATTTTTGGGAGTGAGTCGAGAAGCAGCATTGGATGAATTGAAGATAAACAAATGCAATTATGTGAGGATGGAGTGGCTGAGGAAAACGTTTGGGAATAAGGTGAAGGAGAGTGATTCCAATGCCGTCATTGACAGGCACGTGAGGGCCTATCTTCTTTACCTCCTTGGGTGTACACTCTTCTCCGGCAAGACGGGAATGAAGGTGCCAGTGACATACTTACACCTTGTCGGATGTTGGAGATGTAGCCAATTATGCACGGGGCACAGCTAGGTTAGCATACTTATACAGGCAGTTGGGGGTTGCTACACGGGTAGAGGTGAATCAGATAGCTGGCTATCTCATTCTGATGGAGGTAAATTTTTTTCGTTAAAACTCTGTCTCTTTTTGATTATAATATCAGTGATTATCATATACTAACATCATTCCTGCTTTTTTTATATATACAGTCCTGGATATACGAGCACTTCGCTGTGGAGTGGCCTACACTCGACTTAGCATACGTCAATGGCAACCCTCGAGCAATGAAGTGGAAGTCTCGATCCTCAGTGAGCACTACAGATGCACTCAATAGACTGAAATTCATGAGACAACTAATAAATAACATCATAAAGGAAAATGTAATTTTAATTATCAAGACAATTGTTGTCATTTTTGAATATATTTGTTATAGTTCACTTAATTTACATGTTATAATTTCTGTATGTATAGGTCATTTGGGATCCCTATCGTGGCTCAAGAGATGCTCATCCATTCCAGGACATCGCGTGGTTCTGTGGATGTATCACTTTCTGCGAAGTGGTTGAGCCGTACCATCCTGCCCGGGTTCTGAGGCAGTTTGGGTACGTGCAACCCAGTCCATGGAATCACGCGCCCATCCCTTCAACAAAAGCAAAAAGAAGAGCCAAAGCAAACTTGTATTCTGTAGAGCACATATATGTGGAGCACCTTTGGACGAATTGGAGACACCACTGTATTTCCTTGAGTAGCCGTGGAGAGCTGTGCGACGCAGATTGCCCATGGATGTTTGAGGACGGGAATGAGGAGTGGTATTCAGAGGGAAGTCATGTGAGGATCCATCCCATCGACTCTACCTCTACCTCCGATCATCCTATTCCGCTATCATTTGGGGATGCGTACATTGATTTGGTGAGTACTATCATTTCTAAATTTGAAATTTTAGTCCTACATTCAGTTATTTATTTTGAACTCAATGATTCCATAATGAAACACATACTATTTTTTTAAAGAATAACCGCAGAAAGAAAGCCCTGACTCTTTTACAAGAGTTTTTAAAACTGGGCGATAGACAAACACTGCATGATATTCTAGAGCGAGAGAGGATTATCGCATCCATCCTCAGTGATGACACGATCGCGGACACGACACATGCATCTGTGGCTGTAGACATCCATTTTTTACCATGAGTATGGTCATGAATGGTTGTCTATGATTAGAGGTGAAATAGGGTGTCAAAACCTTAAATTGCCAGTTTTACCCTTTGTGGGTAATTAGGTAGAGGTCATTATCACATGTACGTTTTTAGGTCAGATTGAGTCGGTTTTACCCTTTGTCTGCGATTCGATATTTTTATCAAACCAAAGCCTTCAAAGGCTTCAAAACACTTTCCTAAAACATTTTAAAACTTGTTTCAAGAAGAAGAAATGATTTCGAAAGCAATCGGTTAGCAAATTTTAAAACCCTAATTTGGGCCCGGCAGGCTCTAAACAGCTAATCGGTTGACTGTTTCCTAAACCTTTGACCTTGGTCAATGCATTTTCACTTCAAACACTTCTTAAAACATGGAGAATCGAATCACGATCGTTTCGACGCTTGAATCGTCAAATTTGGACTTAAAACAGGCCCAACGAGCCTGCACGTAGTGTAGAATAATGAAATCCACTCTGTCCCACATCGGAAAAATGAAAAGCTTGCTATAGCTTTGTGAACTTATAAATAGAGAGCCCTGAAATTAGTTTCAACACATAGTATAAGCTTTAGAGAATTAGCTTGGAGAGTAGAGGCTTGAGCAATTGCACAAGCTTCCCCGATAGCACTTTAGCTTAAGTTTTAAAGTTTTTGAGGTCCTTAGAGTCCTTGGAGAGAAGGCTTGGAGCTTGAGGAGAAGGCTCAAAGCAAGGAGGCAGAGAAAGAGGTTAGCTTTTTTTTTTTTTTTTTTTTTTTTTTTTTTTTTTTTTTTTTTTTTT
>JAESVK010054148.1:18865-30463 GCA_017140935.1 Hamamelis virginiana | reverse complement strand
TGCAGGCTCGTTGGGCCCGTTTTAAGTCCAAATTTGACGATTCAAGCGTCAAAACGATCGTGATTCGATTCTCCATGTTTTAAGAAGTGTTTGAAGTGAAAATGCATTGACCAAGGTCAAAGGTTTAGGAAACAGTCGACCGATTAGCTGTTTAGAGCCTGCCGGGTCCAAATTATGGTTTTGAAATTTGCTAACCGATTGCTTTCGAAATCATTTATTCTTCTTGAAACAAGTTTTAAAATGTTTTAGAAAAGTGTTTTGAAGCCTTTGAAGGCTTTGGTTTGATAAAAATATCGAATCCCGGTCGCTTTCGGTTGAAACCCTAATCTGGGCTTTGAAAGGGCCTTTCGAGCTTCAAGAGCCAATCATGAGCCAGAAGGCTCAACTGACCTTGCCACTGATCAACTTAGCTACAAAACACACTTTAAATATCTATGCCAAATCCTTGAGACCATTCGAGACGAGATCGACAGTCATTCAGGGCTTTTGTGATTCAAAGGACAAAACTGTCATTCAGTCACAAAAAGCCTTATTTTCTATCAAGCCTAGCTCAGAATGTCATGAAATTTTGCAGGGATGTTCCTAGACTCTCTAAAAACCTAATTCAAAAAGAACCGACTCAATCTGACCTAAAAACCTACATGTGATAATGACCTCTACCTAATTACCCACAAAGGGTAAAACTGGCAACTTAGGGTTTTGACACCCTATTTCACCTCTAATCATAGGCAACCATTCAAGACCATACTCATGGTCAAAAATGGATGTCTACAGATATGTATTCACATGTGGCAATACTGCAATTTCTTGGCGATCGACCAAACAGACTTTGACTGCCACTTCCTCTAATCACTCTGAGATAATTGCACTTCATGAAGCAAGCCGTGAATGTGTGTGGTTAAGATTAGTGGTACAACACATTCGAAATGCATGTGGTTTGATTACAAGCACTCCAACAACAATTTATGAAGACAATGCTGCGTGTATTGAACAAATCAAAGAAGGATACATCAAAGGTGATAGAACGAAGCATATCTCACCAAAGTTTTTCTTCACTCACGAACTCGAGAAGAGTCGTGAAATTGAAGTGAAGCAAATACGATCCAGTGATAATGTTGCAGATTTATTTACCAAAGCTTTGCCATCATCAACATTCAAGAAATTGATATATGATATCGGGATGCGTTGTGTTTGTGATCAGTCAAGTTGATACTCATCAGGGGGAGTATTATCATCAAGTCTACAGCTTATCTAGACATATGCACGCTGTACTCTTTTTTCTTCGTCCAGGTTTTTTCCCACTGGGTTTTACTGGCAAGGTTTTAATGAGACAGTTTCTTTAGTGCGTCCAACATCACTGTAAGATTTACAAAATGTTATACTCGTTTTCCTTTGCTACATTTTTTCCCACAGGGTTTTTCTAGCAAAGTTTTAATGAGTTACATTATCTTAGCGTGGTGGACATCCAAGGGGGAGTATTGTAAATTTGGTGGATGACCACCCATCTTCTACCTATGTAACCTCTATAGCTTTAAGGCTTGTAACACCCCCTCTACCTTTAAGGTTTGTAACCCCCTCTAGCTTTAAGGCTTGTAACCTATACCCATTTGTCTCTCCATATTCAATCTTGTAAGCCTATAAAAGAAGGACTTAGGCCCCTTGAATAAGACACATGCAAGACACCATTTTCTTCTCCTATCTCTTCTATTCTATTCTTCTTACTTTTACAATACGATTAACTTAATTGATACACATTTTATACCATTAACTTGACACGTGTCGAAAAATAAGTTAAGGTCATGAGGAGGTTTTCCTAACCTGCGGGTAGCCGAAATGTTGTGTACGTTGTATTCTATATGCGTTGATTAGTTAGGTTTTAGGTTTGTTTTTGCGGATGTTAACATCCCTGGCTAGTTAATTAGGCAAGTCAAGATGAAGTCCATATATATATGCGTCCTTTACTCTTTGTTTTCTCGTTTGTTAAGCATCAAACAATATAAAATGACTGATTAATTGAAAGCCCTTTCTCAGCGTGCTGAGCCAGTGGGATTAGCATTTGCACCATTCATCAGCAAATCATTAAAAAAAGACAATCACGTTCTTTCTAGCTGCTATATATATATATCATTGTTTCAGCCTTTAGCTTAATTCCCAAGTAGCTGAGAAACAAAACTAAGGTTAATGTTTGTCCTCCCACATGTTTAGTTCCATTACTTTACTTTTGGAGACGAATGATGCAGCTGATAACTTGATATAATGGCATCCAAATAAGTGCATATTATGTGGCGCCTCTAGAATAATCTTTGATGTCGTAGCCCGAGAAGTGTGGAATAATGACCCTCACAACGTCTAGTTTTTTTAAATTCTCTTTTCTTTTCTTTTCATTTTTAATCCTATAAATAAATGTATTGAGAAGGTTAGAATAAGGAAGGTTGGATTTTAAGACAACTTATTATTTGGGAGAGCTTTAGCTCCATATTAGAGTTTGGTAGTTCTCTAGTTGGTGAGTGAGTCCCAATCCCTATCCATGGGTCTAGGTGAAGGTGAATCCCAAGCTGGCATCTTGTTAGAGTTTAGCGGTCCTCTAGCTAGTTGATGAGCGAGTCCTAAAGTTGACCATATTATCCAATAAAATTGTTGTTTAGTGGTGGCGGTTTCTGCTCTGATGGTAACCGCCATCTACCAAGCTGGAATCAATCTGATAACTACACCCCACCATGTGGGGATCACAGTTTTGCGGCGTTTACAATTTTATTTTTTTGCAATATTCAACGTACAGTACAATCCTTTGGATTTCAGTTGTAATAATCTTAATCGTCCTCCCATGCACATGACACCAAGGGTTATTTTCTACTGGGTCTGCTATTAGAGTTCCTTACATGCCACATCCTCATATCAGGGGGTGGACCTTAATTATGTGCTTATTTTCTTAATTCGGTTATACAATTTACAATTTGTCTTGCGAAGGATTTCTTCGATTTGATTGGCTTCCTTTTCTCTTGGCCGGAAGGTGCAATATGATGTCTAGAGCTGTGAGATTGTTTACATTCATAGCTAGCATTCACTTCCGCTTTGGTTCCACTTTCAGTGGTGTTGTTGCCAAGCCCCTCAATCATGTATACAAAAAATATAATATAAAGGGCTCGTACAGTTGACAAGGTTGTAAGGAAAAAAAATGTTAATTTGGTCTAGGAGTCGAATCCCCTTCACTATGTAACCTTGAAAAACAAAAAACAACAATAATGCAATTTCACCCAGCCTCTTAACATTAATAACAGTAGAAGTGAGCGTTGTTGAGGTTCGCATGTGGGTTATCCCACATAGAAGAAAGTAAAAAAGAGGTTGACTTAATATACAATAAATGGGACTCACCACTAATGGGCTTAAGCCTTTCATGTGATGGTTTGGGGTGGTTTGGATGGTTAGGCTTATGATTATTCAAGGATGAAGTTGAAGATAGTTGTGTACTACTTGGTTTTTGGGTTTGTGGTTGGCTGGTTGAGAGCTTCTGATCCCTTTGCAGATGTTATCTTTGGTGTGTATTGCGACCTCGATCTGCTGGGATGTCTTCATATATGTTCTATATTTTCTCTGTTTGGTATATATGGAATTAGCTTGGAAGGAACTAGTAATATTTTTTCAAGATCATAAATATGATTCATATATTCACATGAGACGGATGGTCAAAAATGGATTAAATATGTGGGTGAAATAGTGGTTTCCAAAATATTGAAAACGCTATTTCACCCATGAGAATGATAAGTCTTTTGCCACAAATATCGATATTTGTGGCAAAAAATGATAACTTTTTTGTTCTTTAAAATGTTATCATTTTTTTCACAGTCAGTTTTCTCATAAACCAACCACTGGATAACTGTGATTTGTGACAGGCATGACATACATGATTGGGGTATCTAATCCAACGGTCAATTTTCTAAAATTTGCACCACAAGTGGCTTTACAAGAGAGCACCTGATGCAAGAAGCATCAGGTGCACCTGATATTAGCGCTTCTGATAGTATATATATATATATATATGACTTTGTTGGGTGAGATCTATATTGATTTGAGATCGAAGAGGTGATTTGGTAATTATGTTAAATTTTTTGGGATAATAACTTGTCGAAACAAACAAAGGTCAGCTTTTAAGCCTGGTCATCTTATTCCTGATTCCCAGTATTCCAAACATTGGAAATGGGTTACAAAATTACAAACCCAAACCTTCCCTATTAGACTTTCTCAGGCTTAAGATTCCTAGCCGCCTTTCGATCCAAACGCCCCATAGATAACTTCACCACTCAAGTATATTAGTAAGTAGGGGCTTGCCCTTTATATAGGTAATGTTAACCAACCTCAAGGTGAGTTTTTTTTAATAGTAACATTTTTAATTTTTTTTTTTTTGTAGGAATGACCTTAAAAAGGTATATATTTATAAGAATGACCCTCTGTTTGTAACAGCGATCTATTTTCACTGCCAAAACTTTTTTCATTGGCAAGCGGTGAGTTCCATCTTTCGCTTCCAAAAGTAAAAAAACAAAAGCAGCAGCTTCACCAGATGCACTCCATATTTCTATTTCGAAAGGTTCTGTATTTTATTCTTTTAAAAAAATAAAATAAAATGTATTGTCCTTATGGCTCCTTGAACAGCTTTCTTAACCCTCTTCATATCGTCAAGCCAAAACCTTGTCGTGGCCATCTTCCTCGGCCACAGCTCCACCCCAGCACCACCATTCACCGCCGTTCTCTTATCCTTCACCCATAAACACCTTCTTATAAACTCTACCATAAACACTAGCATAAACCACAACACCTTCAGAAATCCCCATACAGTCTTCCTCTCCCAAACGCTCATTACCCTACGGTTGAATACTATTAGAAGAAGAAGAAGGAGAAGAAATGATACCGGGCAACGCATCAGGATCATCCGCCCTTCTGCACGCTGATAAAAACATGGACATTAGAGAGATTCTATCACCCAAAGAGTGATGGACTCTGAAAACCCCACATCTGTGAGCTCTAAACACGTGGATTTCCCATAAGGGCTTGTTCGTGCTTAAAGAGGATGAGACTGCACGAACAAGGGCTTGTAGTCGTTGATGTCGTTTTTGTCTATGCCGGTGCCATTGTCGACAGGAGAGTCAATGATCATGACGTGGCGGTCGATGTCAATATCGGTTTTTCTTTAGTATTTGAGGCCAGAGCTGTCGCGAACAAGGAGACTGGTGAAGCGAGGGTATTGAGTGAGAATGGAAGCGGCGATTACGGTCTTGATGGCGGAGACCTCCATCCAATTTTTAATGCCCATGGCGCCGTGGATCACTTGGTCCATTTCTGGCCGGACAAATAGCCGGCCGGCGGGAGTTAGTGGCTCATCTTTCTCAGCTTCTAGCGAGTCCATGTTACTATGTTAGAGAGATAGAGAGAGAGACAGAGAGAGAGAAGGGACTGTGGGTGGTCAGACGCCAGAGGGTCATTCTTACAATTTTTTTTTTTTGAAGGTCATTCCTACAATTTTTTTAAAAAAGTTACTATTAAAAAAAAATCTTTCATGCAAGGTCGGTGATGCAGCAACTTGAAAATTCTGGAAGCTCCATGAAAGGCAATAACAGGCTAGGAGCATTTCTAAAGAGGTACAGAAATAAGGAAAGTTCTATAGAGAGAATGACCAAGAGAATTCTCGAAACAATGAGACAGTAAGCATGGACGAAGCCATGTTATGGTAAGGGGGGCTGTGGACCCCCTAAACTTTTTTTTTTTTTTTTTTTTTTTTTAAATTTTAAAATTTTTTAAAATTTTTTTTTGGGCCTTTTTAAATTTTTTTTTTTTTTTTTATAACCATTCTGCCATTCACAGGGATGGGACTACAATTTTTTTACTACTATTAGCTCTATACATATTATCCTTCATACCTTTTATAATTACCTTCTTGCCATCACACACACACACACTATATATATATATATATATATATATATATTACACTTTCCCAAATTTGAAAAGAAAAATCAAAACACTTAAAACTCATTTCATATTTTCCAGTTCCCTTTCGTCTCTTTTCTTTCTCTTTGATTCTTCTCTCTCATTCTCACGCCCCATCTCTCAATCCTCTCATCTTCCTCTTTCATTCCTAGACTCTCAATTTCTCATTCCGCTTCTCTGTTAATCTCTCACTCTTTCATCTCTCAACCACGGCGCAAACCCAAAATATTCATCACTGCCATAAGGTTACCTTAGGCTCTTGGTATCTCGAATCTCGATCTCTCTTACACAGTCGCATCGATGAGGAAATGCAACGTTAGTGATGAAAACAGTGGTATATTTTCTATTTTTTCCATTTGGTTAAATACTAGTTGTTTGGTTGAATGATTAATCGTTCTTGTTTGGTTACTGTTGATTTGGGTTTGTTTGGTTGCCGAGAAAATAAATTTAATTTGAAAGCTATTTGTAGTTTGGTTCTTCATTTGCATTTATTTGATTGTCCAGAAATTTATATTTGGTTGCTATTTGATGTTTGGTTGTTGATTTACATTTGTTTGGTTACCGAGAAAATTCTATTTGGAAGCTTGAAATTATGCAAAAAAAAATGTGAAAATTTCTCAGTCCGCTGAACCAGTCCATCGACCAAACCAGAATGGTGTTTATGCTAATGCTTCTCAATTTAAACAAATTTTGAACTATTAACAAAAATCCGCATTTCTTAAAAAAAAAAAAAAAATTCCTAATTGCATATGATGGATGTGTGAAATTTTTTAGAATCTTTTAACTTTTCTTTTATAGAAAAGTCTAACTCTTAGAAATTGCTCATGGTTTAGTGGTTTTTTCTCAATTGCTCGAGAATCAAAAGTGAAGACTTAACCCAATTGAATTCCCAAGTATCAAGAGTCAATACTCAAAAGCACAACCCATAATAACCACTAGCCATGAGCCAACAAGGGAGCTGAGATCAATTCATGAATGGTAGCTTAGTTGTATTTATTGAAAGGGATGTATTTGATAGCATTGATAACGAAGCTATCATTCAACGCTTTCAAAAAAATGGGGCCTCATCTCGTCGAGGACAATTATAAATGTACTGAGATGAAATATGTTTATCAAAATATCAATGGATTATAATTTTTTGCAATTTTTTCTATCATAAACTATTATGATTAAAAAAAATGAACATAAAAATTCAATGTTTTTTGAATTGGGATAAAGAATTAAAATCAATTAAAGTTGGGTCCCCCTCGGCCAAATTCCTAGCTTCGTCCCTAACGGTAAGATAAGAGAAGAAGATTGAAGAAAGATTTAGAGAGGAAGAGAGAGGCGGTGATGTGTATTTCAACAAGAATCATTTGTGGATGCTCCATTACACGTAGCTGAATGGGCAGGGCAAACCAACTTTTCCATGGAGATGATGAGGTTAAAGCCATCATTTGCAAGGAAACAAACCACCGCGGGTTTAGTCTTATATATACACGTTTCTTTGCAAAATGGGCATAGGCTGTTGGCGTATCGGCTTGTACAGGTTAATATTGACCTCATCTGTGTAAAAGGAAATGAGTGTATAAGTATAACTCCATTGCATTTTGTAGCTGAAAAAGGAGACATTGATCTTGTGGGAACCAAAATCCCCACGTTCGGCTGGTTACCAGAAGGGCCGCTCGATGAGTTATGCATGGCACCTCCCTTTCCATTTCGTTCTAGCCTCAACCAGCTTCCCGCAAACTGATGGAGAGTGGTTGGGCCAGCCTCCACGTGTAGGCAGCAGAAGGCCCAAGTAAGCGGACGGCAGACTCACGTCTCTTTCAAGGCAGGGGTAGACTCTCTCTTCACCCACGTTTTGCCGTACGTCAATTAATGGCCATTAATATTCTTTAATGGCCATTAATAGTCATTAATGGGCAGAAAATGTGAAAAGATCTGGTGGAGCTAATTCAGCTCGAGAATGGAAAATCAACGGTGCAGAACTGATCGAGTTTTGAGATCAACCAGGAGCAGAGATGCTCTTGTGAGCATTAGGAAAGAAGGGGAATGCTTGTCTACCTCTGAGCATTAATGGCAGATCCCTGACCTGCCTGCAGGCGCCATTTAATGCGACGGAGATCACCTTCGGCGGGGAGGGCGGTTGCACGCTTCCCTAGGCTGAGTCCCCCTCTCTTTTATCTACAGGAGGGTGGGACGAAAAGGGCAAGCAACAACATAAGAGCAATTCCAGAGCTCCCCAAGAATTTCTTTGCCTTCCTATTTTCATAAGTTTATACATTTGAGTATTTGGTGACTAACTTAAGCATCAGAGGGTTTTTGGCAGGCTCTGCACCGGAGTATCATTAGCTCGACAGAGTCCCAACCAGCTCTGCCGAATAGGAGAATTACCTCGGAGCCAGAGTTATATCTATTGGGTAGGGTTGAGTTCTACAGATCTTTTGGCAGAATTTCTAGTAGTTTGTCCAAAATCTATTTGTGATTTGACGATCCGAAGTGAGACTGCTCTGCATGTTGCTATGAAGAACAATACGTATGAAGCTGTTGAAGTCCTTGTGAAATGGCTTCACTGAGGCTTACATGAAGGGGGCCAAGCAGGGGCGAAGCCACATGGGGTTTAGGGGGGCAAAAAAAATTTTAAATTTAAAAGAAAAAAAAAAATTATACTATATAAAAATTTAAAATTTTGTATATGCATGCCTTCCCTCAATTCTTGTTTTACTCATTTATTTTATTTTCTCATCCCTCTTTTTTCTTATTTACTTTTATTTGGATTATATATCCATAAGCTCCTATCATAACCTTTTTATACCACTAGGTACAAGACTCATTTTAACATAACAAATAGACAAAATAAAAAAATCAAAAAATCAAAAATCAAAATCAAAATTTCAAGCCCCTCATGCAATAAAATTGGAAAGCTCTAAACTTAAGACCTTTTAGATAATTTTTCTTTTTACCTTTTCTCCCTATTCCAGTTGCGAGTGCCATTATGGATGGAGCATTTTTTGGCTATAAAGATTATAAAGAATTAATTATGTAATAAAATAGGAGATCAATTAATCATGAATGATGGCTTAATTGTGTTTATTGAGAAAAATGGGCATTTGATACCGTTAATGATGAAACTATCATGCATACAATACTTTTAAAGATAAACTCCATCAAGAACAATTGTAAATATATTGAAGTGAAATGTAGTTTAACAAATATCAATGGAGAGACATGCTATCAGGTGTCCCTGATGCAACTTGTATCAAGTGAACTGCTTTAGGGCTATTTTCATCGCATATTTTGAAAAACTGACCGTTGGATTGGATACTCCTCTTATGAATGTCATGTCTGCCAAAAATCATAATCCAATGGTCGGTTTTTGAAAATTTTCAATGCAAAAAACTGTGATATTTTTGTTCTTCAAAATGTCACCATTTTTTAATAGTCAGTCATTTCAGAAACCGACCGTTGCAACACTGTGATTTTTAGAAAACATGACATTTATGAAAGGGGTATCTGCTCCAACAGTCACTTTTTCATAATATATAATGTAAGTTGCATCAAGTGCACCTGGTAGTAGTATGTCTGTATCTATGGATCATAAATTTTTATAATTTTTTATACCTCAATCTAACACAACAAAAAATTTGTACAAAATCATTTTTTTATTTTTCTGGATTAGGAAAAAGTAGTAACAATCGTGTTGCACATTGCAACACGATTCCTAGCTTCGCCCCTCCTGAATAGGATTCCTAGCTTCGCCCTGGGGCCAAGAGTTGAGGGAAAGGGTCCTGAATTGGAAGGATGAGGAAGGCAACACCGTGTTGCACATTGCAACATCATGCAAAGAAAAATAAACATATCAAGTGAGAATTGCAGTGCACTACTGGTGGTTGCTACTCTAAGGCTTCGTTTGGTAGGAGGGATGGAAAAGTGGAAGGAAGGAAAATAGGAGGGATGGGCTTTCCTTCCTCAGGGGAAGGAAACCATTTTTCCTTCCTGTGTGTTTGGTATGATGGATGGAAAAGTGGTTTCCTTCTTTCCATGTGTTTGGTAAACAAGGGGGAGGGAAATGATATATTGTATTGAATTACAATTTTATCCTCTTATATTCAAATATATTTTAAATGCTTTTAATAATTTATAAAAATATTAAAAATAATTTGGAAGCCTTCACGTGTGCGCGCGCACATGTGTGTGTGTATATATATATATATAAAACAGTGGGCGTGGGCATATATGTATAGGTGCTTGCTTGGAGAATAAATGAGGGCAATTGTGGGTTTTCAAAATGTTTAAAGGGCAAAAAAGTCATTTCACCCCATAAAACATAAATCCCTCCACTTTTCCGCCCAACTTTGGGCGGATGAGAAGAGGCTCAAAATCTCTCCCCTTTTCCTTCCACTTTTCCCTCCCCTTTTCCCTTCCCCCCATACCAAACACACCCAAATTTACACTTCCCTCCACTTTTCCCTCATCCCCTTTCCCTCCTCCCACTTTTCCCTCCTACCAAACACAGCATAATGGTAACCACTACCTACCAAATTGGAATCAATCCTCCGGGCGGCATTTGGAAGGATAACTACACCCCACCTAATTTTTATAAAAATGTCGTTATTAAGACTTTTCATGGCGTTTTTAAAACGCCGTAAAAGATAAGTTTTTTCACACACCTTTAACGGCATTTAATAAATGCTGTGAATAAATAACAGTTTTACGGCATTTAAAAAATGCCGTTAATACTAATGCTTTTTACGGCATTTAATAAATGCCGTGAATACTAATGCTTTTACGGCATTTTTTAAAAAACACGGGATTCATGACTCTAGGACTACTATAAATGCCGTAAAAAAAAACGCCGTAAATACCCATTTTTGTTGTAGTGAGTTCTCCACCACACCATGGGGGAGCACAGTATTGACGCCATTCCAATTTTATTCTTTTGCTGGATCCAACAGTACAGCCTTTTGGATTTCCGTTGCAGTAATTTTAATTCTCCTCCCAGGCAACACTTTGGCTTATTTGCTACTGTTTCCGCTATTCGAGTTCCTTATCTATATACCACATCATTTCGGTTATACTCATATCAGGAGGTGGACCTTACGAGCTTATTATTTCCTTCTGTTATACAACTTGCAGTATACTTTTCATGGTAATGCGTATATGGTTTGGGCATTCAAGGGCCAGAAGACTTGTGGAGCGCTTGCAGCATCAAACTCTCAAGCAATAGTTTAAAAAGCCCTCTGCCTTAAAGCACCTTTAAATTAAAGCACTTTTGTTTTTCTTATTAATATTATTATTAGTATCTAGTTTGCTTCTTTGAAATCATAATATATATGCCTTGTATGAGTACTCAATCATAAGATTCAGCTATTGCTTTTGAAAGGGCATAGTTGAATTAAGTACCCAATGTTATGTAATGTGTTACTTTCAAAATATGTTTATCAATTCTATGAGAAGACCCTTTTGCAAGCCTAGAAATTATAGGCAGATACAAGAGAAATCTGGCTGCATCAAATAACATGAATGGGTAAAACAAATATGGCTGTTTACCCAGAATTGCAGTTCCAGCCCTGTGTGAGGCAATGGAAGAGTCAAATTTGGTGCTGTTATTATAATTGAGTTCATAATCATCATGCC
>JAESVK010054148.1:7022-18465 GCA_017140935.1 Hamamelis virginiana | reverse complement strand
CTAAGAGATGGAGTGATAATCAATTTTAGGCCACTCCAGAGGTAATAAGATGGTTGGAAAATTTTTCATATTAATGTGAATTTATTTTTGTTATGCTAAAATGCCAATATATAGTAGGGATCCATTTCAGAAACGTACTCGATCACTTAGTACCCTCAAAATCTCAGGACCAATCCTAATATTGTTCAACATTAATTCATGAAAGGTTATATCGATTTTGTTTTAAAAGAATTAAATTAAATATCATACCAGTTTTAAAGTTGGGAATAATAATTAATCATGTACAAAATTAGTTGGCTAAATAAACAATTTTACAAGAACTGTATCAAGCCATGTGGGATGTTATAGCGGTTGGGCACAGTCCCTTATGTTCCGTTTGGTAGGAAGGATGGAAAAGTGGAAATAAGGAAAGTAAGAATGATGGACTTTCCATCATCAGGGGAGGGAGACCCGCTTTCCTTCTTATGTGTTTGGTATAGTGGATGTGGGATGGATGGAAAAGTAGCTTCCTTGCTTGGTGTGTGTTTGGTATGAAGGAGGAGGGAATGGATAAAAGACCTAATTAACTATTTTACCCTCACATAATACCAAAATGAATGAATGAATTTTGTAAAATATTGAGGGTAGTATAGTCCATTTATCCATAAAGCATCAAATCCCTCCATTCATCCGTCTACTTTTGGGTGGATTGCAAAAAATTGAAATACCCCATCTTCTTCCTCCCATTCTTCACTCCTCTCTCCCCTTCCTTCCATACCAAACAAATCTCCAAACTCCAATCCTTACACTTTTTCCTCATTCCCTTTCCATTCTCTCACTCTACCCTAAAAACAAACAGAGCATTAGTTTAGGTGATATTTTTTTCATGCTTGACACATGTTATAATGTGATTTGGGAGAGGTGTTGAGTGGGACAACTGTTGTCAACCCACAAAGGACAATGTGGCTAGGAATAGTGAGTGAATGCTAATGAATTTGCAAAATTACTTAAAGCGAAATCAAAGTTATTTCCAAAAGTAATATTTTCATATATAAGCAATCATCCGACAATTTTTTGTGGCATTGGGAATGGAGAACAATCAGGACCGTTCTCTCACGTTGGCTTATGGATGAGGGCAGTCGCTCATCAGCTGCGTCGCCCATTAGATCCGGGATATATATATATATATATATATATATATATAGAGAGAGAGAGAGAGAGAGTCAAAGAAAAAAAATCTCCATTGAAGGCCATCAAGTTTGTTCCTTTGTCTTTTTAAGGTGAAATACTTTCTCCATTTTAATTATATTCCAATGTTGAAATGACTATGGTATTTTGTCTTGTGTGTGAGATATGTCCAGTTAATCGTATAAGATCGCTAGTTCAAAGATACGTCTACTATGCCATCTTGATTAATTTTGATGAATTTCACTGAAGTGAAAGGTTCAAATCAATAAGATACCTTCACCTATGCATAAGGCTGCCAAGTGAACCAAGAATCATCATCTTGTATTTTGAAAATGGTAGGGGATTGTTGAATATTTTCAAAATAAAGCGTTTTTAAAATTGGGTTTTATATTGGGATTTTTTGAAAATTTCATTTGTTCTTTAGAAAGCTTGAAAGTGCATTTTTGCACTTGTCCCACATTGGAAAAACATCAGCAATTAAAGCCTTTATAAGTTCTTAGTTTGGACTTATGGGTTGAGCACCAAGGGGTACCAAAGTTTTGTGAGGATAGAGGACCTAAGCAAGATTAGACTTGGATCCAAAAACCACACATTTGGTGGGGGCAAATGTTATCTTTAGGAAAGCGGCATAGTAACGTGACTTGAGGCGTATATTCTATTTTGGAGTTTGGCAGGCTACACCAGGTACAACACAATATATTCTATAAGAACATCGGTGAACTTTCATAATTCTTCTCAATATATTTTAATCTTTATGAATTATTTTCTCCATACAATAAATAAAATTCATAATAAATAAAATATATTGAGAAAAATCATGAAATTTCACTAATATGCTTATAGACCCATTAGTAATTTAGGATAAATACTGCATAAGAAAATAACAAGTCTAATACTATTTTTTAGTAAAAAAATTCATAGAAGAGAGTAATTTGAAATTTGTTAATAATTCAAGGGGCACATTAATACAATCAAAACTACACGGGACCAATGTTAAAACGGCCTATAGTTCAAGGGGGTAAAGCGTAATTTTCCCTAGTTTTTTTAGTAGAGAAATACGTCTCTCTTTTACTTCCATCCTCACCCACCCTTCAATCCTTAATTTTTTATTTTTCTATAATATAGGATATAGGGGTGTTTACTGATCCGGTTTGGGCAGTTTCGTCTTAATTTTGGGACCAAACCGAAAATTCCGATTTATATTTTTCATAAACCAGACCAGACCAACTAAAGTATTAGATCAAATCAAACCAAACCAATCGTCGGATTGGTTTGGGTAGTTTGACCGGTTTTGAAATTATTTATTTTTACATTTTTTTTCACTACTTTCAGGTTTCTAACTTTCAATATTGGGCCTTTAGCCCTATACAATGTAGACAATCAAATTCTTGTACTTTCAAAATGTAAAAAAATTATTTTTGGGGCTTAATTTTGGCTACTAAACTCCTTGAAAGTTCCTATCTAGCTTATAGAAATATTAATTATATTATGTACATCTTTTGGTTTACAAAAGTGTCAAATATTATCAAATATGTGAAAAGTTTATATAGTTAGAATTATTCAACTGTGCACCAAAAATTCGAAACGCATCGTTTAAATTTTAAAGGTTGTAAAAATATTTAAAAAAAATATATGTATATATTATATCATACCGGTTTAGTTTGGTTTATAATGGTTTGGAAATCACTACAAGAAAATATCCTTATTGCAACGAGAAATATCGTTACAATAAACCCAAATCGTTACAATAGATATATCGTTGCAAGAAACCCAAACCAGTGAAAAAATAAAAAAAATCAAACCAATCCAAACCAAATTACCAATAAAACAAGACTAAACCAAATCTTTTGATTTGGTTTTTCGGTTTGATTGGTTTTTTGAACACCCCTAACAGGATAATTTAGACCTCTTTCAACTACGATTTTGACTTAAAGTGGTCATTTTTTTTTTGGATAATTGACTTAAAGTGGTCTTTAGTAATACACAATATATAACCCGCAAATTCCATCCATCTAATAGTGATTTTAAAGCTCAATTCTTAAAACTCTATTTTATGAGACATCCGTAAAGCCAACTAACTATAGGCAAGTGTATTTGAGCGAGTTATATCCTCAAATTCATGTCAATCTCCAATTGAAAATTATTCCACCAAAATAATTACAGTGATGGAAGAGATCATAATGATGATGGTGATAAAAACCCAATTATGCATATGCTCTGTAATGTTAGCAAAGAATATTATAAATAAAATTGAAGAGATGGAATTCCATGATAAAAATTTTCTCAAAATAAATATAGAGCTAGAGATCGATTAGAGAAGTGAGTCTTTGACGTAATGGTATCATGACCAGATCAACATCCATTCATGACAAGTTTGGAATTAATCTAGGATGAATCCAGTGAACAAAACATACTGCTGCCATCAGAGGTGCTGAAGATATATGGGAAAATATATATATAGCTTATTCTTCATTCTTTACTTCCTGTGCCACTATAACAAGAGAATTTGTTTAGGACTAATAAACATCATCAGTTTTCCAATACTTCTCACTTCCACCCATTCATTGTCTCCCCTATCCCATTCATTGTATCCCCTATCTAGCCTGAAAACCTTAACCCATTCCCCTAAATTGCCAACAAAAACTGATCGATAAGACCAAGCCCTTGATGGCAACCAAAAACAGATCCTTGGATCGCTGTGATTTTGGCATGCATGACATGTAAAAGTATAGTATTTAATCCAAAAGTCAGTTTTTTAAAATATGTATCTCACAATTATTAGCTTTATGCTTACTTTGGCACCTAAAATGTCAAATGTCATTTGTGCCATGTCAAGTTTCCAGCCTAAAAAGTTAAGCTTGTAGGTGAAGGGCCCAATATAGATATATGAAGTTATAGCAAGCCTTTCATTTAGGCGATGTGGGACATCGTGTATTTCATTCTTTTACATGCCATATAATACTTTTCTTTCAAAAAGTAGAAAATGCTAAAATATAACATTAATGAATTGAAGCACACATATGCCAAAATTTGGCATTGATGTCACATGCATGAGGTATCAAATTTAATTTGAGCATACATTAATGCCAAATTTTGGCATTGGCACATCAAATAACATGAATGTATTGAAGATGCTCTAAATATAATTGAAATTTGAGATAGAATCTAATAGAGTTTTGGGATGGGAATTAGATATATGGAGCAGGATGGAGTTGGGATAGGCGCTGCCCTTACTAAATCGGGCCCATTGCAATGGAATAGTATTATTGCAGGCTTTCACATGACCCGTGGAGTGGACAGACTTGATCGAGAGACTAAACTTGTATCCTCTCTCTTATAGGTGGTTAGAGTTAAGAGGACCCATCCTATATTGATAATTAAATTAATTAACTTTTTATTGAATTGCGCCATTATGCTGGTGGTTATTAATTAAGTAATGCTTTTAGTGAGAGAGGGTGCGTGAGAAAGTTGGGGCTGATGTAAATAAATTAAGCTCTTATCGAATGACTATCTAGCACGTCCACTAGCTTGTTCACAAATGATTAATGAATTTATATCTACGGACTTGTGAACATGCATTTTCTTGCGTTCTCTCTCTCTCTCTCACACACACATATATATATATAGAGGGTCAAGTTCCCCTACACCCTAATCATTCTTTTTACCATTCATTTTTAAAACACCAATGTGGGTTGAATGTTTTGATAAACGGACCATTAGATTAGATATTTTGCTTATATACATTATGTATGCCAAAAATCACAGTGATCCAACGGTTGGTTTTTGAAAAATGCCACTGTGAAAAATTATTATAATTAAAAACATCGTAGTTTTTTAATATGAGATTTTTTAAAATGATCGTTGGATCAATATGATTTGTAAGAAGAGTATCTAATCCAACGGTCGGTTTCTCAAAATATTCGATCCATATAATTGTTTTGAAAATGAATGGTAGAAATAATGATAAAAAGAATGATTAGAGGAACGTGACCCATATATATATATATATATATATATATATATATATATAGAGAGAGAGAGAGATGATCCATTAGGATCCCTTTTTACGGTCCACTCCTTACTGGGATAGTTGGGATAGGTATTTTGAAAAATTGATCGTTGGATTAGATGCTCCTGTTACGTATGTCATGCCTGTAAAAAATTACAATAATCCAACGGTTGGTTCATGAGAAAACTATCTGTGAAAAAACTTACACTTTAAAGAACAAAAAATTGTCAGTTTTTTTTACAGTCAGTTTTCTCATAAACCAACCATTGGATTACTATGATTTTTGGCAGTCATGACAAACGTAACATGAATATCTAATCCAATGGTCGATTTTTCAAAATACATATCTCTACCATCCCAGTGAGGAGTGTACCGTAAAAAGGACCCAATGGATCATTTTTGTATATATATATATATATATATATATATATATATAGTAAGTTGAGGCCATGAAGAGGTAATCCTAATTAACCCGCGGGTAGCAGAAAAATTGTGTTGTACTATATGCGTTGATTAGTTTGGTATTAGGTTTGTGTATGTCCTGGCTAGGCATGCAAGTCAGAATGAAGGCCAAATATGCACCGTTTACTTTGTGTTATTCTTTGTTAGTTTGTTAAGTATCAAGATATATAAAATTATGTATTGAAAGCCCTTTCTCAGAGAGCTGAGCCCGTGGGATTAGCTAGCACCATTCATTAGCAAATCATTATAAAAAGACAATCAAGTTCTTTCTAGCTGCCATATATATATCATTGTTTCAGCCTTTAGCTTAATTATTCCCAAGTGTATATCTTTCGCTAGTTGAGAAACAAAACTAAGGTTAATGGCTGCTGCTCAAGAGAGAGATCCCGATGAAACAACTAGAAGGTTAATTAAAGAGGCAGCTGAAGCGGGAGATATTGTAGCCTTGTACAGATTAATTTCGTTGGATCCTCATCTTTTGGAGAAGATCGATAAGATACCATTTGTCGATACTCCTTTACACGTAGCTGTATCCGCAGGGAAAACCCAGTTTGCCTTGGAGATGATGAGGTTAAAACCATCATTTGCAAGGAAGCCAAACCACCACGGGTTTTGTCCCATACACCTTGTTTTGCACCATCTGAATAGGCCTTTGGCGTATCGGCTTGTAGAGGTTGATCCTGACCTCGTCCGTGTTAAAGGAAGGATGGGTATAACTCCTTTGCATTATGTTGCTGAAACAGGAGAGCTTAATCTCTTGGCAAAATTTCTTGTAGTTTGCCCAAAATCTATTGAAGATTTGACAAATCGAAGTGAGACTGCTTTGCATGTTGCTATGAAGAATGAGATGTATGAAGCTGTTGAAGTCTTGGTGGGATGGCTTCAGCGGAGCTTACATGAAGGAGGTCAAGAGTTGAGGAAAAAGGTCCTGAACTGGAAGGACGATGAAGGCAACACCGTGTTGCATATTGCAACATACAGTGATAGACCCGAAGTAAGCTCTCATATGCATCCACCTGTACTCTTGTTTTTACTTGATTAGGAAGAGAACAGAATTAGCATATATATATATATATATCAACAAAATAAAAATTTATTGATTATTAGGAATGATATAAAGGACCATGAAATTAGGATACAGAGAATTAAAAACCCAATACCTTGACCCCAAAGGCAACCCTTGAAAGTAAAACAACCTCCTTGTGAACCCCAAAAAAAACCAAACCAAGGCCTATATATAATCAACTGAGTAATTGGAAATAAATAGCCCAAAAGGAAGAAAATTATAGTAAACAAAACCTTCCTAAAAAATAAATATAGAAAACCCAAGGTCCCAAGCAGAACCTAGAAGACTGTCACCCATTAAAGGATTAAAACAACACAACAAGATCTTCTGATTGTAGCTTTACAAAAAAAATCTGCCATAATTCATTACCAAGAAAATGCCACCCTTATTCCTCTTTGACAGGGGCGGAGCTATCAATGGGCATAGCCCCCCAAACTTTTGCAAAAAAAAATAAAATTCACATGTGTGTACAAAGGTGCTAATAGGTACCCTCTTGTAGAGCTACTTGCACTGTAAAATTTGGAAAACTAACCATTGGATTAGACACCCCTATAATGTATGTCATGCCTACTAAAATCACAGCGATCCAACGGTTGGTTTATGAGAAAACTGACTGCAAAAAAAAAAAAAAAAAGAAAAAAACGATTACATTTTAAAGAACAAAAAAGTCATAGTTTTTCAAAGTTATATTTTTCAAAAACCAACCATTGGACCACTATGATTTTTGGTAGGCATGACATACATTATAGGAGTATCTAATCCAACGGTCAGTTTTCCAAAATTTACAGTACAAGTAGCTCTACAAGAGGGCACTTGATGCAATATATGCATAAGGTGCCCCTGATATTAGCACATCTGTATGTGTGTATATAGATTTGTTAGCTTCTTAGTTCTTACCTTAGCCCCCCGAACTTTAAATCCTGGCTCCGCCCCTGCTCTTTGACACCCATAGACCTCAATGAAGATGCCACCAATACACCATAGACCACTATAGAACTCTTTGCATTCCATTAGTTGCCTTAAAAACACTTCCTCTCGAACTCCTCATTAGGTTCATACAGAAAAACGACAACACATGCTGAAAATTAGATGATCATATCGTGCCGGTTGCTAGGGAGCTAGGGTTAGGATTTATCTTAATATAAGTTTGTATTATGTGGAGCTTCTAGAATAATCTTTGATGTCGTCGCCCGAAAGCATGGAATAATGACCCTCACAACGTCTAGTTTTTTTAAATTCTCTATTCTTTTCTTTTCATTTTTAATCCTATAAATAAATGGATTGAAAAGGTTAGAATAAGGAAGGTTGGATTTTAAGACATCTTATTATTTGGGAGAGCTGTAGCTCCATATTAGAGTTTGGTGGTTCTCTAGTTGGTGAGTGAGTCCCAATCCCTATCCCTATACTTGGGTCTGGGTGAGGGTGAATCCCCAAGCTGACCCCTTGTTAGAGTTTAGCGGTCCTCTAGCTAGTTGATGAGCGAGTCCCCGAGTTGACCATATTGTCCAATATTAATTGTATCTCGAATTTCATTCTTCATCTTCAATCTAATGTAGTCGACTTCTTCTTCTCTTTTAATTTCTTTTTATTTTAATTTAATTTTTATTTGAGCTGCATCAAATAAAAATTAAATCATTTTATGATTAAAATTAAAGAGGTTGGATATGGAATCATTTTATGATTTGGGAGAGCTTTTGGCCTTTTTGGTAGAATTAAAGAGGTTGGATATTAAAATATTATTTTTATTGATGTACATAGCAGAGCCATTTTATAAAATTAGCAGAGCCGGCCCTAAGGGCAGGCCTGATAGGCAATTGCCTTGGGCATCAGTTTTTTAGGAAAATTTAGGGCCATTAAATTTGGTTTTATTAGTGATATATATATTACATAGGCAATCAATTTTTATTCAAGAGCAGCGCGCCCAAAGAACCAAACCTCAATGTACTACATATGTTCTACTATTTAGCCTTTATTTTTTATTTTTTGTTGCATTTTTCTTTATAATATAATTTTTGTTAATTTCTTGGTATCATTGTTCTATGTATGACACATTTATGGAAAATATAGTTGAATTATATTCAATTTAATGGAATTATATTCAAAAATTCTAATCAAATCTTGTTTATTAGTTTGATATATTTGTAAGGAAAATTCCATTTGTCCTCTCTTTTTGTCTTTCCTTATGCATCTGACCAACTTGGAACAATTATCATGAGAAATCGACCGTTGGATTTGATATTTCACTTATACTTATCATGAATGCAAAAAATCGCATTAATCCAATGGTCGGTTTTGCAATTTTGAAAAAGAAAAATTGTGAAAAACTATCACAGTCTATTTTTTGAAAAACCAACCATTAGATCAATGTGAGTAGAACATCAAATTCAACAGTCGGTTTTTCAAAATAACTATTTCAACTTTCAAGTTAGTCAAATGCACAAGGGAGAACGAAAAAGAGAGGACAAAAAGAGTGGACGAAAAGAATTGTTGTATTTGTAATGATGATATGAGGTTCGAGATGAGCCTATTGAAATCTCTCCTTGTAAATTGATTGTTATAGGTCTTTTTTATTAGTTTAATTATATTTGTAATTATGATAGAAGGTTCGGGGTGAACCTATAGAAAACCTTTTTCTCTGATTTGATTGTTATAGGTTTTAGCTGCTTTTATATGCAGAAGTGTTGTTATCAGGTGCACCTAATGCAAGATGCATCAGGTGCCCTCTTCTAGAACTATTTGTTGAGCATATTTTTGAAACTGACCGTTGGATAGAAACCAACTGTGAAAAAATGGTGACATTTCAAAGAATAAAAAAGCCACAGTTTTCAAAGTTACATTTTTTCAGAAAACAACTGTTGGATCACTGTGATTTTTGATAGGCATGATATACATGAAAGGAGCATCAAATCTAACGGCCAGTTTTCAAAAATATGTTCAACAAGTGGCTCTAGAAGAGGGCACCCGGTGCACCTGATAACAGCACTTCTGCTTATATATATATATATATATATATATATATATATATATATAATGGTGAATAGGTAGGACGTTCGAGGTGAGCTTATTGAGAACCCGCTTTGTGAATTGATTGTTGTACATTTAGCTCATGAGAAATTAAGGGTAAATAACTAAAATTTTACATGCCTTTTTTTTTTTTTGGTCAATATATAGTAGGGGCAATATTTTAGGAGCCCACCTAGGGCATCCAAAATCTCAGGACCGGCCTTGCCAATTAGGGTGGGTGGGGATAAATATATAGGTGAAATAGGCTACACATGATCAGATCGAGATTGAACCCATCTTATATTGATAAATTAATAGATTAATGCATTTCGTCATTATGCAGGTGGTGAGATGGTTGTTGAATAGTGGAGTATATGTAAATTCCAAGAATATTAGGGGCTGGACGGCTCTGGACATAATGGAAGAGAATCAATATTTGCTCAACAAAGCGAGATTAAAAAAGACACTACTCTGTTTTGGAGCTTTAGGAGCTGCAAGTCTTCCTAGTGTTACCCTTGTAGAGCATTTAAGGTCGGGGATATCATCTTTTGAAACATTCTTAATATTCATCATGCGTAGAAAGATAAACATAACAAGTGAGAATCGGAATGCACTACTGGTGGTTGCTGTTCTAATGGTAACTGCCACCTACCAAACTGGAATCAATCCTCCTGGTGGCAATTGGAAGGATAACTACACCCCACCTAATTATCTCAACACCACTCAAATCAACGTCACCGAGCAAATCAACACCACCGCTATAATGGCCTTTGATACATCAAATCCTCCACCACACAGTGTAGGGACCACAGTATTGTCGCCAGCTAAATTTTACCTTTTTACGTTTTACAACAGTACGGCCCTTTGGACTTCGATTGTAATTATTTTCATCCTTCTCCCACGCGACAAATTGGCTTATGTGCTATTGATTCCGCTATCCGAGTTCCTTTATTGCCACTTCTTTTCTGTACTTGTCATATCAGCGGGTGGACCTTTATATTATTGTTTCATCGTTTATACATTTCTCTATCTGTTTTGCATGTTAGAGCATCTCCAATGGAGCTGCCAAACGACCTGCCAAAGCCAAATTTGGCATTTGGACCCAAAACAGTTGCTCCAATGCAGCTGCCATTGCTCATGCCAAATTTGGCTTTGGCAGCCCAAGCTGCCAAATTTGGGTTTGAGAATGGCAGCTGCTATTCTGGCCACATCAGCCTTCCCACCAATCCAACTACCCCAACTTCCATAATGACAAAACACCCCCAATGCAAATGTGCTTGGCAGCCAAGAAAATTCAAGGAAAAATTAAAAAAAAAAAATCAATTAAAATCAAAACAGAAACATGGAAGAGGTATCCACAACCAGCAGTTCAAATGATTCACACAACAAAATAAAGCAAAACAGAGGGGCAAAAATTGAACTCACGGGTTTTTGGATTTTCCGAGAAAATTGGAAGTTAGAGTTTCCCGCGAAACAAACATACCCTAAAGCATTTTGCCCCGTGATGTGAGCCACGCTCCCTCTTCTGCAAACTGGTACGATCAAACCCTTGATTGTTGATGGGTTGCAGGGATTCTCTGCCTTGTGATGGATTGAAGTGAGAAGACGAATGGAAAGCTTGACTGAGAGAGGCACCATGTGAGGGAATCTCACAAGCTCTGGCTTTGCAGGGAGAGGTTTGCAGAGATAGGGGGTTTGCAGAGATCGGGGAGGGAGAGGTTGCCAGGTGAGGGTGA